>SJYO01053945.1:460407-764305 GCA_006410555.1 Capra ibex
TCCACCAGACCATAAGGGTAGAGAAAGTCTTAAAAGGTGTCAAATAACACTAGGTGTGTCAGTTTCCGAAACCGTATCAGTTAGTTCGTCTTTGTCTACAAAAAGACCTTGAGAGAACAAAAAAGGTACTAGGTCGTCTACAACCGTTAAACTAGAGACCAAGGAGAGGGAAAAGATTTTGGTCGAACTTGTAGTCCCTCGAGTGCCAAGTGTATAACGACTTCGGATCGAACCTCTTAAAACTTGTAATGAAACGATCGTACACTCTACTCACGTTAACACGTCATCAAACTCGTAAGAAACCGTAACGGAAAGAAACCCTAACCTCACTTTTGACTGGAAAAGGTCAGGACACCGGTGACAACTCAAAAGGTTTAAACGACCGTATAACTCACCCCGTGAAAGTGTCGTAGTAGAAAGTCCTAAACTTTGTCGAGTTGACCTTAAGGTAGTGGAGGTGATCGAAACAAGTATCACTACGAAAGATTCCGGGTGAACTGAAGTGTAAGGTTCTACAGACCGAGATCTAATCACTAGTGTAGTAGTACCAATAGACCCAGTACTTCTAAAAAAAAACATGTCAAGAAGGTATATGAGAACGGTGTAGAAGAATTATAGAAGACGAAGACAATCCAGGTATGGTAAAGACAGGAAATATCTCGGGTAGAAACGTACTTTACAAGGGAACCATAGAGATTAAAAGAACTTCTTTAGAGATCCGAAAGGGTAAGAGAAGAAAAGGAGATAAAGAAACGTAACTAGTGACTTCTTCTGAAAGAATAGAGAAGAACGATGGTATGTGTTTTTATTTGAGTTTTACCTAATTTCTAGATTTGCATTCTGGCTGGGTGGAGGGTCTTATAACCCTTTTTTCGTTTTTATTTTTTTACCTTGGATCAATTTTAATTTTCGAAGACGTATTGTTTTCTTTGACATTCGTTCCACTTTTCTGTCGAAAGTCTTACCCTTTTTATTATCGTTTACTTCGTTGACTATTTCTTAATTAGAGTTTTTATATGTTCGTCGAAAACGTCGAGGTAAGGTCTTTTAATTTGCTGGGTTAGTTTTTTACCCGGTTTCTTGATTTGTCTGTAAAGAGGTTTCTTTTGTGTATCTACCGATTGTTTGTGTACTTTTCTACGAGTTGTAGTGAGGAATAGTCTCTTTACGTTTAGTTCTGGTGTTACTCCATGATAAAGTGTGACCAGTCTTACCGACGAGAGGTTTTAAGGTGTTTGTTATTTACGACCTCTCCACACCTCTTTTCCCTTGGTAGAATATGACAACTACCCTTACGTTTGATCATGTCGGTGATACCTCTTGTCACACCTCTAAGGAATTTTTTCACCTTTATCTTGACGGTATACTGGGTCGTTAGGGTGACGACCCGTATGTGTGGCTCCTTTGGTCTTAACTTTCTCTGTGCACATGGGGTAACAAGTAACGTCGGGACAAATATTATCGATCCTATCCCTTCGTTGGATCTACAGGTAGTCGTCTACTTACCTATTCTTTCGTCACCATGTATATACGTTACCTCATAATGAGTCGGTACTTTTTCTTATGTAAACTTAGTCAAGATTACTCCACCTACTTTGACCTCGGATAATATGTCTTAGTTAATTCGGTCTTTCTTTTTGTGGTTATTATACCTTAAATCTTTCTAATTCTATTACTATTGGGACATAAGCTCTGTCGTTTTCTCTGTGTCTGCATATCGTGTCAGAAAACCTGAGACCCTCTCCCGCTCCCACCCTACTAAACCCTCTTACCGTAACTTTGTACATATTATAGTATACACTTTGTTTAGCGGTTAGGTCCAAACTACATACTATGTCCTACGAGTCTTGACCACGTGACCCTACTGGGTCTCCCTACCATAACCTCCCTCCACCCTCCCCATAAGTCCTACCTCTTGTGCACATGTGAGCACCACCTAAGTACAACAACATACCGTTATGGTTATGTTATAACATTTCATTAATCGGAGGTTAATTTTATTTATTTAAATATAATTCTTTTTTTTTTTCTTTTTACGAGTACAGATCCTGGGTGGTTTCTCAAAGACTAAAATAAAAACTCGATATTGGACTCTTAATATAAAGATTACATGATATAAAGATTACATGAATAAGAAGATGGAATAAGAATAAGAAAATGGTCTAAGATTTACTTTATGATTGTCTAACTTAGTCAAGTAATTTCCTTTTATGGGATATTAACGTGTGTCAAATATCTTTTTATTTCTACGAAGTTGTACTGTTATAGATACTTGTATTACGTAATGGGTGGGGAGGGGTGGGTTTAACTTCCTCTTTCTGGTATATCAACATAGTCATTTACACATTTACGACAAATGATTTTAAGTCGGCCGTAAAGATTTTGATAGAGTCCCATATAAACCTGATCTTTGGTAATAGTATCATTTTGAAGAATAATGCACGGTATCCTTATAATATTTCACTCTATATGATTTCAATAATTTAAGGGTAATTTCAGTCCTAGTTCAGTCCTTACAAGTAAAATTCGTTATCATTCATAATAAAACCTCTAGACCGATTACGTGACTTTGTCATCTCTTTACTATGTTTAAAATCTTTACTTCTCTGTTAATGTTCGTACAGTACGTCAACATACATAACTTTTAGGTTTTCTTTTATTTTGTATCCTCGTAAACGTTCAATTACAATATTTCATTTTTCCTATTTGACATTGATATCTTTTATTTATCGAAAATAAATATGATCCTTTTTCATCAATCTTTTGGTGTACCTTTTATATAGTGTAAACATTATTAATATTTTTATACTTTATGGACTGTAATTTAAATCATTTTTTTGAATATTCTGGATGTACTTTTATCAATGTTGTAAAACAACTTTCTAAAATTTTTCCAGAGGGGTTTACCTTTCACTATGGTACAAAGACATATTTTCTTATAAATTTTTACAGTCAATGTAGGGTCACTTTACATTATGTGATTTTGTGTGTACGTTTGTGCACGTGTACATGAGTATGTGATAGGACTCATAAAAATTCAACTTTAATCTACCTTAACAAATTCAAGTTTACCTTCTTAATTACGGACTGTTATAAATTCTTTGGATACTATTATTCTTACGAAGTATCCCTAATCGAAACAGTCTATAATTATCATGGTAGTCTTATCTACCTATCCACTATCTATTTTTAATAGGTAGATGTATCTACGAGGGGAAGTACCTAGTATCGGAACAGTACCACTTCCCCGAACAAATTTAGTCACTCGGTACAGAACATCTCGGTAGGTTCTGTCGACCCAATATCACTTCACAAGATTGTTTTGTACCAGGTGACCTCCTCCCTCACCGTTTAATGAGGTCATAAGAACGACGCTCTTGGGGTACTTGTTATACTTTTTCGTTTTTCTATATTGTGGTCTTCTACTCACGGGGGTCGAACCTTCCACAGACTGTGTGATGACCCCTTCTCTCCCGTTAACTATTATCGAAGTCTTTCCCACTTGACCGACCCGGTTTCACTTTTACGGTGAGTTAACACCTACACAGACCACCACTTTCATTTAAAACTACGAGATTCTTGTTAAAACGTATCCTTGACCCTTACAATCCAGGTACTTAGTTCCATCTAACCGACATCAGTTCGTTACAAGTGTTCACACTTGTAACTGTAAAATCTTTAGACTTGATTTTACCTGACCTTACCCGTTTATATTAAGTCTACTGGTAATATAGATGATGATACCCGTTCTTAGGGGATCTTCTTTACCTCACCGGGAGTATCAGTTGTTTTCTCAGACTTTAGGTCATGAAACCACGTCGGAGTCTTTGCTGTCTAACTAGAACCAAGTAAAGGTTCCGTTTGGTAAGTTATAGTGTCATTAGGTGCAGATACGGGACTGGTCATTACGACTTCTTCGACTTCAACTTACCAAAATTCTTCTAGATGTTCTGGAAGATCTTGATTGTGGTTTTTTTATAGGAAAAGTAGTCTCCCCTAACCTTATGTTTTGATCCTTTTATTCTTTATGGACCTTATTATCCGTTCAACCGGAACCTCATGTTTTACTACGTCCAGTTTCCGATTGTCTCAAAACAGTTCTCTTACGTGACCAATATCGTTTGTGGGAGAGGGTTGTTGTGTTCTCTGTTGAGATGTGAACCTGTAGTGGTCTACCAGTTATGGTTTTAGTTTAAGTAATATAGGAAACGTCGTCTTTTACCTCGAGATATATCAGTCTTTTTTATTCTGGCCCTCGACTGACACGAGTCTAGTACTTGAGGAATAACGTTTTAAGTCTGAATTTAACTTCTTTCATCCCTTTTGGTCATCCGATAAACACATACCGGATTTAATTTAGGGAATGTTAATATGTTACCTTCACTGTCTATCTAAGTTCCCTAATCTAGACTATCTGTCTCACGGTCTTTTTGATACTTACTTTCAAGTATTGTAACATGTCCTCAGTCACTGGTTTTGGTAGAGTTTTTTTTTTTACTTTTTTCCATTTCACCAACAGAGTCATCCAGAATCCTTGTCGCCTCTTTTCTTCACTCTCCGTTCCCTTTTTCCCTTTCTATATGGGTTGACTTACGTCTCAAGGTCTCTTATCGTTCCTCTCTTTTCTTCCAGAATTTACTTGTTACGTTTTTATCTCCTTTTGTTATCTTATCCTTTCTCATCTCTACAAAAGTTCTTTTAACCTCTATAGTTCCCTTATAAAACACGCTCCTACCTATACTATTTCCTGTTTTTACCATTTCTTTATTCTCTTCGTCTTCTCTAATTCCTCTCCACCGTTCTTATGTGTGAACTTGAGATGTTCTCTCCAGAATTACTGGGTCTATTGGTACTACCACACTAGTGAGTGGATCTCGGTCAATAGGACCTTACACTTCAGTTCACCCGGAATCTTTAATAATGATGTCTACTTCGAATACCTCCACTACCTTAAGGTCGACTCGATAAAGTTTAAGATTTTCTACTACGACACTTTCACGAAGTGAGTTATACGGTCGTTTAAACCTTTTCAGTCGTCACCGGTGTCCTGACCTTTTCCAGTCAAAAGTAAGGTTAGGGTTTCTTTCCGTTATGGTTTCTTACAAGTTTGATACATTTTAACACAAGTAAAGTATACGATCACTCCAATACGAGTTTTAGGAAGTTCGATCTGAAGTTGTCATACATTGACTCTTTAAGGTCTATATATTCGACCCAAATCTTTTCTGTCTCTTTGGTTTCTGGTTTAACGGTTTTAGGGAACCTAGTATCTTCTTCCTTCCTTTAAGGTCTCTTTGTAGATAAAACCGAAGTAACTGACGTGATTTTGGAAACTGACACACCTAGTGTTGTTTGACCTTTTAGGAACTTCTCTACCTTTATCGTTTGGTGCAATGGACAGAGGACTCTTTGCACATACACGTAGTTCTTTGTTGTTAATCTTGGTTTGTACCTTGTTGTCTGATCAAGTTTTAACTCCTTCCTCATGATGTTCCGATACATAATAGTAGAACAAATAAATTGAACATACGTCTCCTGTAGTACGTTTTATGACTCGTCCTAATTAGGTTCGACCTTAGTTCTAACAACCCTCTTTATCGTTGGAGTCTATACTTGTACTATGACGAGATTAACGTCTTTGGTTTCTCGGAAAACTACTCCCACTTTCTCCTCTCACTTTATCGACCGAATTTTGAGTCGTAAGGTTTCTGATTCTAGTACCGTAGGTCAGGGTAGTAAAGGGTAGTTTATCTTCCCCTTTTCTCCTTCGTTACTGTCTAAAATAAAAGAACCCAAGGTTTTAGTGACGTCTGACACTGACGTCGGTACTTTAATTTATGTGAACGAGGAACCTTCTTTGTGATACTGTTTGGATCTGTCGTATAATTTTTCGTCTGTGTAGTGAAATAGTTGTTTACAGGTATAACTACCAAAACTTAACACCACGACCTCTTGTGAGAATTCTCTGTGAACCTGACGTTACTCTAGTTTATTCAGTTAGTATTTCCTTTAGTTGGTACTTATAAGTAACCTTCTTGACTACGACTTCGACTTCGAAGTTATAAAACCGGTGGACTACGCTTCTCGACTGAGTAACCCTTTCTGGGACAACGATCCTTGTTAACTTCCGTTTTCCTTTCCCCTGCTGTCTCCTATTTTACCAATATATCGTAGTGAATGAGTTACCTGTATTTAAACTTGTTTGAGACCCTCTATCACTTTCTGTACCCTCGGACCTCACGACGTCAGATACCACAGCGTTTCTCAGTCTGTGTTGAATCGCTGGCTTGTTGTTGTTGGATCTACGAGAGGAACTGGTTTTAAAACAGTCCAGGAGAGCAGGAGAAGAGTCACTCCGGAACTTGAACCTGAAATCACAGGGAGGAGTAACCCGAACGTAACGGGTCAAAATCTTTCTTAGAATAATTCAGTTAAATCACTCTTAGGGGATGGTAACTATAGACTAGTTTAAAGAGTAAAGGACGGTATGGGGTCCAAAATAGAATAGCGGAACCGGACGGAAGTGGTGTTTAGAATAATCTAGTCATATCGTTCTTAAGGGGGATGGGAAAGACTTAGGAGAATAATTAAAACATAGTAGTTGGGTTGTGGGGTGGGGGTCGGATGAGGAATGGATATTAAGGAGTGAACAGGAACCACATAAACCTAAACTTAAGTCAAGATATGACTTCAAAGAAAAGAGAATAACGTTATTAGAACTTATTTTAGATATAAATATAGAAATTCGGGACAGTCCAAGATTAATAAAAATCGTTGTCATCGACCTCCCGTAGTAGTTTAGGTCATTGTTTGGATTCATATTTACAACCTCCCGAAGGGACCACAGAGTTGTCATTTCTCAGGTGGACGGTTCGTCCTCTACGTCTAAATTAGGGACCAAGTCCTTCTAGAGGACCTCCTTCCTTACCGTTTGATGAAGTCATAAGAACTGACCCTTTAGTGAACCTGTCTCCTCAGACCGTCCGATATCAGGTACCCCAACGTTTTCTCAGTTTGTACTGAATCACTGATTTGGTGTTACTATATACAACCTTGACTTATAAACTGTTTATAACAGAAAAAGAAGACATACCTTTACTACCAAAAGACTTTATTACCACAACCGTATTAAAGAATGAGTATGTCTATTTTTATTTATATATAGGAATAAAACGTTGTATATGTTTTAAATGAAGACAAGTAAGATTTACTTTACGACTTTATTTACAGTTCTTTATTTTATACCATGATAATCTCCCTTCAAACGTTCGATAGAACGATGTCAAAACAGGTTACGAAACGTTGGGATACCTGTCATCGGGTGCTCCGAGAAAACAGGATCCCTAAGAGACCCGTTCCTATACCCTCACCCAATGATACGGGAGGAGGTCCCCTAGAAGGACTGGGTCACTATCTTGGACTCAGAGACCACCGAGGACTTAACATCCATCTAAGAAATGGTGATTCGGTGGTCCCTTTGGGTCTCCCTTCAAATCACCAAAAGTTTTTTTAGAAATCCGTTCTCTCATCGATGTCTACAGTATTTACTTTAAAAATGACATAAAAAATTCATTTGTTAATTTTGAGTATAGGAGGTTTTTATGTCATTTTAATTTTGATACTTGTCAAAGTTTTCTTTTGACTCTTTTATAAACGTTAATAAAATCATCTAACGATAGGAATTATCTACCTCTCGAATTATTTTTCTTATCTTTCGTTTTCAGTTTATTACATTTACTTTTTATCCGTTTATTATACTGCCTTTCTAATTAACTTGTCCTTTACTACATTGAGAAACTTAACAATTTTGGTATATATACGTATTGAATACATATTTGGTATTATATAACAACAAAAAGATAGTTTAATAAGGACTTACCTTTATATATATATATATATATATAAAGTCTATACCGAATATAGTCTAGACTAAGAAGTAAATTCAGACTAAAATACTTTCTACATCCCTCTTTACCCTAAAATACTTCCCTTTTGACTAAAATACTTTCCACATCCCTCTTGGGTCTAATTCATCCCTCTTCTAAACTTCAAAAATTAAAAATATAAACTCAAATACTGTTATACGGATGATACTTCCAAATCTGTATACTTAAAAAGAGTAAATATAACAAAATTTCGAAGGGGTTACTATAGTTGTTAAATAAGTTGTGAATTGTACACACCGAGTATCTTGACATGTATGATATAGAGTAAATTAGGAGTCTTGTTAAATATTCTATCCATGTTAATAAGTTTAAAACTGTAATTTATATCCTTGCACTCTGAGTTTCTCTGATTCATTGAACGGGTTATAGTGTATCACCACTTTGTCCCGGAACATGAGTCAAAAAGACTTTGATATACGAGGATAGAACAATTGACGTACACAAGATTTACTGTTGGTGTACCTTTGGTGTGGTACAAGAGTCGGAGTTAGAGACTTGATAAATATGTAGTCACGAAGAAATGGAAAAGAAACCGGAGTACATAGACACCCTCTTAAACTACTTTATATATTTAGGTAACAACTTCTTGGACGTTTATACACACGTGTGTACGTATGTATGTGTATGAGTGTTGAAACGTATGATAAAGGTCCTTTAGTACCGGGAGGACACGACCCCAGGTCGGGGCCACCTAGGTCCCACTAAGCTTCCACCCCTGCCTCAGCCGCAGAAACCTTTTTATGTATAAATTAGTGTCTATATCTCTCTAATCTTTACCTATCACGTCATCCTTCTAATCACCTCTTTTTCTCCGACTTATTGAACCTAATGCACCTTATCGTAGGTACGAGGTCTACCCTTAAGTCGGTCTTTTTGCCCTCGTTCTTTCTTCGCTGTACCCCCTTAGTCAGAAAGGTCTTTGACTAGGATAAAGAAATAAAAACCCAAACGAATATATGGAAAACAATGTGTATCCCTACTTATGTCTCAGTGTGTCCCCAGTCGTCAGGACTGGAAATAGTTTTAGTCCACGAAGTGTATTTACATATTTTTTTCCATGTAGTAGAAGACCGGTACTCTCTGGACGACTGTAAAATACTAGGAAAGAAAGACTATTGGTTTTTTGAATAAAGAAGATTCCCACAAAAAAGAATTTGGTCCTTGGTGGGAGGTTTATTTCAACGTAAGGATATCCCACTCCCATATCACTCAATGTTAGTTCTTTCCTTAAATAAATTGGGTTCCAATTGTACTAATCAGAATTTCCAATTATGAATAAAGAAGATATACAATCAATATAAGTAATATTCCCATCCCTTGTACCTCTAAATCGTCGTTTGTAGTCGAGTTGTTTACTTTTAGGAAAGTGGTTACGAGGGGGATTCTCGATAAATCAGAATTCTATACTATTTCAATGTAAAAATGTATTGTTCCTGTGTCACTAAATATTGTTTCATGTCACTAGATAATGTTTTCTCTTTTATGTAATTGAGTTTTTCAGATCATAACGATTGGAATTTTTGATGATATAAAGGAAAAGATATGAGGTTTATGTAACTAATTATATAAGGGTCCACGGATTCCTATACCTCCGGACCACCGTTAGTAACCGAGTTGTTACTCTTTTCGGGATACGATTAATTCTGAGAGTTTTATGAGGTTTTGAGAGACACGACAAATACCAACTCTCCATCATTTGTTAGTACACCGTCCTCATACCTATTAGGACAGTGTGTTCGATCAGACAGTCGTCTCTCCAAACTGGACTCTGTAGGAACAGGGTGGGTCTCGTCCCTTAATCGTCGTTAATAACTGTGTTGTTTACTTTTTGGGAAGTGGTTATATTGAGGATTGGTTGGGTAATATGATTATTAAAAATTGAGGGGTTTTATTAAACGGAAATCATTCAGATTTTGTAGAGTACGGAGAGTCTAGCCCTCCGACATTTGTTAGTGTACACCGGTCTGATTGGATATGTCCACCCGATCTATTGGAAGTCTCGTCAGGTATTTGACTTTGTGAGAACGGTGCGGGTTCTTAAAAATAACGGAACCTCGACGTGCAAATGAGGAAGAGGCTCTCTTTGCCAATACCCCCTCTCGGGGGGCATTTCAGTCTCCACATCCACTCTCGTATTTTGTCTGAGACCGAAACCCCAATCTACGAGCCCTTGTCCCCCAAAGGACTCCGAACTAGTGCGGAAACGCATACGGTTCGGAGGAAGGAGTACTGGAAACGGTACCCGCCTCAAGGAGTGTGACCGGGGGCCGTGAGGATCTCGGATGGGACCTAGTAGACGTACAGCAGTTGGAGACAAGATTAACTCCTTATAGTCCTCTAGCTAACTACGTTTTCATCAAAAATCCCCGTAACATGACTGGATAAAAAATTTTGAAGTATAGTACTAAATAAAATATGTCTATATCTTATTTTACCTTTAAACCCCAACTAATAATTTCTTTAACCAACCTCCTACTGTTCGATTTCTTTTTTATTTTTAATGAGGATACACGATCTGGAAGTAAACGGGTCTCTTATGTACCTCGTTGAGTATATAAACTCAACAAACAATTATCATTACAACTCTTATGTCTTATGAGAAGAATATTGACATAACAATGTATGTGTTAATACGAGGTTTATCAGGAGAAATTCTCCGACTGAAATGAATGGAAAGAATCAAGTCAAATTGGTTCCTAAAGGAACGGTCAGGAATTATACTCACAATTTTATAGATTTCCCAAGAATTTAAAGTCGGGTCACGACTTTATTACATAAAAGGTATACGTGGTACAACAATGTTTATCGCCTGTCGATGAAAACTTATAGTAACCGGTAAAGTCTTCTTTTTGTTATGGATACTAGAGTATTCAATACTACCAAGGTAATGACTGTCTACCCGTATGTCTGTCATTAACACGCTGGATATACCTTTTCAAACTAATTGGTTTTACAGAAGATGTGACTTGAGATTATGACAAAAAGAAATCAGTACATTAACCATTCTTTTGGATCCCGTCACACAGCAATAACAACTCTCACTCATTCCTATTTTAGAGGAGGTTTGTCGTAGTTCACACTCAATATTTTTCACTAACCTAAAATTCACACATCCATCACTACCTAGGGAAACACAATTGACTCTTACCCACTTTTATGTCGGAACTACTTATCCGTAGTTAATATATCAGACAATTTAAACCAAAACGAGAAAAGAGGAAGTGTGGACACATAGAACGGTTTTTTTTAAGTTGTTCTTTTAAACAGGTCGTTACGGTCATATATAGTTACTCAAAGGAAACTTACACTAACGTGTTACGATAACTTCGTATGTTTCTTCATTACTATTGGAGTCCTACTTCATAAGTGACATTTTAATAATTGACGTAGAACATCCGAAGAACCCGAAGGGTCCACAGTTCTTAGGTGGACGGTCACGTCCTCTGCTATTCTCTACGTCCAAGATAAAGACCCATCCCTTCTAGGGGACCTTATCCTTTACCGTTGAATAAGGTCATAAGAACGGACCTTTTATGGTACTTGTCTCCTCGGACCACTCGATGTCAGGTATCCCAGTGTTTCAGTCTATACTGACTTGAGCGTACGTATGTATATCAATGTTCGAAGAATGGTACACACCGACCCAGAACAGGACCTAACAAATAAAGTACCAGTAGACAAATTTTCAACTTGTACTTTCACGGAACAAAGACACATGAATTCACGTGATCTCGTAAAAGAAAACTTTTAGAGTCAAACGATATTAAAGTCAAAGTGTCTAAGATAAAATGGAAATGAATCCGAAAGTATTAAGAAAGTGACCACTTTGTTAGAGATTTAAGAACTTAAAAGGTTAATTAAAACGCAAATAAAACCTGGATCTCTTTTTTAGAGTAGTATAAATCCTTTAGAACACTCACTCACTTCAACGAGTCAACACAGACTGATAAATGCTGGGGTCCCTGACATTGGATGCTCCGAGGAGACGGGTACCCTAAGAGGTCCGTTCTTATGACCTCACCCAACGGTAAAGGAAGAGGTCCCCTAGAAGGGTTGAGTCCCTAGTTTGGACCCAGAGGACATAACGTCCGTCTACGAAATGGTAGACTCGATGGTTCCTTCGGGAACCATAATCATATTTTAGAGTATGAGTCAGAGAAAAGTGATTCAGTAATAAGTATCAGTGATTTCGTGGAGAACAGTAGAATCCAACGACAGTGAATCACCCATCTGACTCGTCACGTACGGTAATCGGTTCTCACGTCCTAGTTACTCATGCATTTACCTCCCAAAATATTTTATCAGAATTTAAGAGTATAAGAATAAGAAAAAAAAAAATTACACATCTCGAAGGGTCAATAAACCTCTTCAATCAAAAAACTTTCTGAGAACTTAAAGATGTAATCTGTATACGGATGTGACGTATCCGACGTCCACCGACGATAAATCTAGGGAGTTGGAATGAACCAAAAGGGATTAGTTTCAAGGACATACTATAATGACGAATTTAATCACCGAGTAAAGTGGAGTCGTAGTCTGTTTGGTTGGGTTCGAGACTATGTGACTACGATTCCCTATCGGTAATGAAAAGGAGAGGTTTAAAATACTATCCGTTTATGATAACGACACTTCTAAGTGTAAGTGGGATAGTGGATAGAACCAATATTATGTGAATAGGGTGATTCGTTTTAGGTCATTTTTCGTCGAAAGATCATAAGGACGATAAATCTATGTAGAGGAATTAGGAATGGTCGTAGTCTACTCTGTTAACTATATTTTTAAGGAACATATACATACACAGAAACACATACACGTACACACACACAGAAACAAAGATCCGAACTCTGTTCATTTTCTAGGAAATGTAAGAATTCCATTTAAACGATGTCATTTCTTTATCACTCGTCTATGTTGGTTTGCTTGGTACGTAATATAAAGATTTCAATACTTTACTCAGTTTTAAAGATAAGAAGGGACTTCGGAGTCACTTGAAAAATAAACTACTTTCCGACCATTTTGACGAGTCCAAACAAAGATCATAAGACCCTCCATCGACCAAGGAAATCAAATTCAACCACGAACTTGAGATAAGACATACAACGTACTTAACTTAATTTAGAACCTAATATAACTTCAATTTACAGACTTTGTGTCATGAAGGTTGTCACGTATGAACGACGGGGGAAGTGAGTGACTTAAAGGTTATTATTATTATTTAACAACATTGATACCTATTCTGTAAACACTTTTCACGTGATTTGGTTCCTAGTCCTCTGATTATAAGACCAGTTTTGAAACGACATACCTACTAAAAGTGAAAGGAAGTGACCTGGGATGTAATAGAAAACTTTCCTTCTATAAATCTACAAATCAAAACAAAATTTTATTTTTTTAACCGTTTATCTGAGTGTCTACATCTTTTGTTTGTACCAATTGTCCCCCTTTCCCCTCCGTATCCCTATTTAAACCTCTCACCCCAACTGTATATATTTCATCTATTGATTACTCCAGGACGACATATCATGTCCATTGGAAAGTTATGGGACACTACTGGATATACCCTTAGCTTAGATTTTTTCGGACCTATATACATATACATATTGACTAAGTGAAACGACATGTGGACTTTAATTATGTAAAATTTAGTTGATATAACTTTATTTTAAAAATTTTATCTTACTTTATTACTGTAAACATCGTTGTACTTACCTAGATCTCAAATAGCATAATTCACTTTATTCACTCTGTCTCTTACCGTTTATGGTATACTACAGTGAATATACACCTTAGATTTTTTGCTATATTTACTTACATATATGTTTTGTCTTTATCTGGATGTCTGTATCTTGTGTTTGATTACTAAGGTTCCCCCTTCCCGACCCTCTCTATTTAATCTTCAAACCCTAATTGGATATGTATTTTATCTATTGGTTGTTCCTGGATGACATATCACGTCCCTTGATATGAGTAACAAAACATTATTGGATATTCCCCTTTATTAGACTTTTTTTACGTATATATTCATACATATTGACTTTGTGAAACAACATGTGGATTTTGATCGTGTTAGAACTTTTAAATAATGTGACATTACTTTTTTTCTAACGTTTTAACCGTTCATCTTTTTTTCGTCTGTATAATGTCTGTATGTTTCTCTAAATCTTAAAGATACAAGAAATAATAGAGACTTATAGACATTAGAGAACAAAATTCTGATGGAAATAGTCTATTACCTTAAACAATAATCCAAGACCAAAAGTTGGAGAGAACTTATTATAAAAACTAAATAAATCTCTCAATATTGTCGGTAGAACTTCGGGAGACAAGAGAAAACAGTAGAATTCTTTGTTTAGTCGGAACTTCATACTATTATAGATATAGAAAATTTTAGAACTTTGAGAAGTCGTCACGTCATTATTTGTTCGACTGTCTAAATAACTGTTTTCTTGTTGTCAAGTAACAAACATACTCAATTAGAAAAGACACTATGTAATTACAGGAAGTTATTTCTGGTATATTAAAACAAGGGTGTGAAGTTCTCTCTCCAAATCTTATACAAAGTCTGTTATTACGAACGCAAATTACTCAGTCTTAGTCTCCTTATATACCTTGTAGGGTCTTCTTTTAAAAAATTTTTTAGTGATAAGGTTTCCCTCCCACAACACCATCTCTGTGGTCTATGAGTCTCGTTTTTCCGTTTCCTAATTAAAAAGAAGGAATGAAAACAAAGGTCTAAAAAAGTTAATCTCACGGAGGATTACTATAACAAATACGATCGACCGGAACCCTATTGTGTTTCTCAACGACAACTATTTCCATTCTATTTACCTTATTCAAACTAAATATACCGACTCAAAATATGTAATGAAGTAAGTGAGTAAGTAGTTTATGGGTCATATAGATTCATGGTTCACCGTACGAAACTGAATATATGTCAAGTATAGTTATTGAATCACACAAAAGGGGAGAAAAAATTTCAAGACTCGATATAGATTGACAATCTCTCCTTATCTACTGGTGATTTAGTTATTAAAACACGTATGTAGATTCGGAATGGTAAAAAACCGTAAACTAGGTCTATAAAAGACTTTGTTGATTTTGTCTCTACAAAAAGGACAAGGATAATGAAAGTAGATAAGGGATCTACATTGGTCGTTGGAAGTAAAAAATTATATAAAAGTATGTATACGTATATAGATATAGTAAATATTCTAACCGAACGTATAAAATTTTAACATATATTTAACGTATACTTATCATTGTAAAGTCGAGATAGTAAGACATTGGATCGAATAAAACGAGTTCGATTATAAAAACTCAATTTAGATATAACTATGTTCATCGAGATGAATGTAAAATTAATGATACATGACGAGGTAACAAAAGTATAAGGTGTCAAACGAGAGAACAACTACCTGAAAATCCAAGAAAGTTAAAAAAAAATCCATAAAGATCATCGAGATGTTCTTTTTTTATTTTCATAACATTCCTATAAGAAATGTTTACATACTTCATAAATAGATCAAAATATGGATTATGACTATAATAACTTAGTTTCTCATATAGATAGTAGTGTAAACGATCTATAACGGTTCAACGGTAGGTCTATTACATATGTATAAGAAACAAAAAACCACCCTAACGTAGGACTATTCAGGTAGTATCCAACTTTTATAACATGCAACTTCTACGTCCATTATGTGGATTGGATGGTTTGTAGTATCAACTGGAGTAGATGGAACTTTCACGAGTCTTGTGAATGTACTCGGATGTCAACCCGTTTTAGTAGATTGTATTTCGGACAAAATATCATTTCATAACTTACAGAGTATATTAAACAACTTGTGAGATGACTTTCACTTTTTGTCTTACTAATATACCCAAGTCTTACAGGATTCACATAACTAAATAAAGGGGAACACCAGTGCCCCGACTGACCCTCGACGACGAGGGACAACAGTGGGTCGTAGTGTTTTTTCATACCATGACGTATAACAATCGGACCCTTTTCTAGTTTTAAGTTTCATGTCAAAGATGACTTACGAATAGTGAAAACGTGGTAGTATTTCAGTTTTAAGCATTCAACTTCGTAACATACAACCTCTGACAACATGTACGTCAATAAATGTAAACGTAGTCCAATACAGGAAAACATGTCAAGTACTTCAAGAGTACCGTCCACATGACCCCAACAAACGGTAAGGGAGGAGGTGTCCTAGTGCAAGACAGTCTTCAGAGGAGATACTGGGCAGACAGAACCCACCGGGATGTACCGTACCGAGTATCGAAGTACTCAATACGTTCGGGGAAGTGGTGTTGTTCCGTCACTAGGCGCTTCACGTATTTTGATCTTCTTTTGTTGTCTTCCCCTTTCTGAGAGAAGTCCTTCTAATCTTTATAGTTCCCTTGTAAAACAGACTTCTACCCGTGTTATTTCCTGTCTTTGCCAATCTCAGAATCATCTACGACTTCTCTAGTTCTCCTCTACCTTTCTTATGTACCTTCTTGACATGTTTTTTCTAGAATTACCTGGTCTAATGATACTACTACACTAATCAGTGGGTCTGGGTATGTAAGACCTCACACTTCTGTTCACCGGAATCCTTCGTGACGACAATTTCGATCACCTCCACTACCTTAAGGTCATCTCAATAAGTTTTGGGATTTCCCACTACGGTAATTTCACAACGTAAGTTATACAGTCGTTCAGACCCTCTGGGTGGTCACCGATGTCCGGACCTTTTCCAGTTAGGAATAGGGTTAAGGGTTCTTTCCATCATGATTTCTACATGATTGGTAGTCTGTTAACGTGAGTAGAGGGTACGATCATTCCAGTACGAATTTTAGAACGTAAGATCCGAAGTCGTAGTACGCTCGATTCTTGAAGATCTACAGGTTCGACCCAAATCTTTTCCTTCTCCTTCGTCTCTAGTTTAACGATTGTAAACGCCTAGTATTTCTTTCGTTCCCTTAAGGTCTCTTTGTAGATGGAGACAAAGTAACTGATATGATTTTGGAAACGGACACACCTAGTATTGTTCAATACCTTCCGAGAATTTCTCGACCCTTATGGTAAGGTGGAATGGACAGAGGACTCTTTGGACATACGCACAGTTCTTCGTTGTCAATCTTGAGACACACCTTGTTGTCTAACCAAGTTCTAACTCTTTCCTCATACTGTCCCGACAGTCGACAGCGGGACAAAATGGTTACGTGACTCGTGTAGTAATACCACTGACGTCGGTACTTTGGTCTTCTGATAACGAAGAACCGTCCTTTCGATACTGTTTGGATCTGTCACACAACTTTTCGTCTCTGTAATGAGAGGGTTGTTCCGAGACACCAGAAGGGTCACTAGTACATGCCAACACTTTCGACCCGGTATTTCTTTCGTTTTGTTGTTTCTTAACTACGGAAGTTTGACACCACGACCTCTTCTGAGGACTCTCTTAGAACCTGTCGTTTCTCTAGTTTGGTCAGTTAGAATTCTCTTTAGTTGAGACTTATGAACAACCTTCCTAACTACGACTTCGATTACGAGGCCATAAAACCAGTAGACTACAATTCTCGACTGAGTAACCTTTTCAGCGAATACGACCCTTTCTAACTCCCGTCTTCCTCTTCTCCCGGAGTCTCCTACTCTACCGACCTACCGTAGTAGCTACGTTACCTGTACGTGAACCCGTTTTAAGCCCTATAGCACTCCCTGTCCTTCCGGGCCGTACTACGTCAAGTACCCCAACGTTTCTCGACCTATACTGCCACTGTCTTGTTGTCGTTGTCCGTCACATACGGACAAGAAAAACGATATGTTTAAATGATCGTTCAACACCGAAAAGAAATGAAGGAACAAGAAACTTATAAAGTGTAATTTATCGCTAAGAACAAGGGAACTAATTTTTTTTCACAGAAATAAAAAATTATAGATTCATTAAATAAGTAAAAACTGACGTAATCTAGAATCAACTTCGTGTACCCGAGAAGGAACGTCACGTACTCGAAGAAAGATCAACACTGTGTACCTGAGGTCTCACACACCCGAGATCGAGACCGTACGTCCCAGTATTCAACCCCGTGTACCCAAATCTACACCGTACACCCGGATCAGTGGGACACCGTGTACCCTAGAATCAAGACACTGGTCCGTTACTTGGACTCAGATGACTTGACCTTCCGCCCATGTGAAGTAATGAGAAGTCAAGACAAAGACCCTGTAATGACTAGAGAAAACAGGTAGAATCGACATAGAAAAAATAAAAGGTATAAAAGGACAATTTCTATATAAATGTACTTAGATGAGGTGGTAGAAGTGATCTCTGAGGGAAACGAGATAAAGTCAAGTGAAGTCAGCGAGTCAGCACAGGTTGAGAAACGCTGGGGTACTTAACGTCGTGCGGTCCGGAGGGACAGGTAGTGGTTGAGGGCCTCAAGTGACTTTGAGTACAGGTAGTTCAGCCACTACGGTAGGTCGGTAGAGTAGGAGACAGTAAGGTAAGAGGAGGACGGGGGTTAGGGAGGGTCGTAGTCTCAGAAAAGGTTACTCAGTTTAGAAGCGTACTCCACCGGTTTCATAGCCTCAAAGTCGAAATCGTAGTCAGGAAGGTTACTTGTGGGTCCTGACTAGAGGAAATCCTACCTGACCAACCTGGAGGAACGTCAGGTTCCCTGAGAGTTCTCAGAAGAGACTTTGGTGTCAAGTTTTCCTAGTTAAGAAGTCACGAGTCGAAAGAAGCGTCAGGTTGAGAGTACCATGTCTAATGAAAGTATAGACTCTGAAATAATTCTACTCGTCAATCTTTTGTGTCTTATCAGTTATAGATGTCAATTCTGAGATGTTTTTCAACTAATTTTCCTTCCTCTCATGACTCAGTTAATACATCTATTAACTAGATTCGTAACTGTTTATGCTCTTACCTGAATCCCTTATTTTCTCGTTTCTAGTAAATAAAACAATCATATCAATTCTCCAGATACAGGGATCAAGGGTTATCTTTAATTATATTTCAGTTAAGTCTTACTATATTGAGAGGATTAGAGACGTATCTACCACTAAGATTTGTAAGAGAATCCGTCTGAATTCCTTATATCGTTGTCGGACATCTTCCTGGTAAGACAGACTAGATGTCTATCCTTGTCTACTCACGTTGACTTTAAGTCTTATATATTGATTATTGACTAACTTCTGGTAGGGGTGCCTTTTGTTTACGTCTTTTCGTTCTACCGACGGACTCCTCCGGAATGTCTATTGACACTTTTCTTCTCTTCACTTTTCGTTTCCTCTTTTCCTTTCTATGTTCTTAGACTTAGGTCTCAAGGTTTCTTATCGTTCCTCTCTATTCTTTCGGTAGGAGTCACTAGTTACGTTTCTTTACCTCCTTTTGTTGTCTTACCCTTTCTGATCTCTAGAGAAGTTCTTTTAATCTCTATGGTTCCTTTGTAAAGTACGTTTCTACCCGAACTATTTCCTGTCTTTACCATACCTGGATTGTCTTCGTCTTCTATAATTCTTCTCCACCGTTCTTATGTGTCTTCTTGACATGTTTTTTCTAGAAGTCCTGGGTCTGTTAGTACTACCACACTAGTGAGTGGATCTCGGTCTGTCGGACGTTACACTTCAGTCCACCCGGAATCTTTCGTACTGACATTTGTTTCAATCACCTCCACTACCTTAAGGTCAACTCGACAAAGTTTAGGACTTTCTACTACGACACTTTCACGGGGTGAGTTATACGGTCGTTTAAACCTTTTGAGTCGTCACCGGTGTCCTGACCTTTTTAAGTTAAACGTAAGGTTAGGGTTTCTTTCCGTTACGGTTTCTTACGAGTTTGATGACGTGTTAACGTGAGTAGAGTGTGTGATCATTTCATTACGAGTTTTTAGAGGTTCGGTCCAAAGTCGTTATACACTTGACACTTAAGGTTTACAAGTTCGACCAAAATCTTTTCCGTCTCCTTGGTCTCTAGTTTAACAGTTGTAGGCGACCTAGTACCTTTTTCGTTCTCTCAAGGTCTTTTTGTAGATGAAGACGAAATAACAGATACGGTTTCGGAAACTGACACACCTAGTGTTATTTGACCTTTTAAGAAGTTCTCTACCCTTATGGTCTGGTGGACTGGACGGAGAACTCTTTAGACATACGTCCAGTCCTTCGTTGTCAATCTTGACCTGTACCTTGTTGTCTGACCAAAGTTTATCCTTTTCCTCATGTAGTTCCGACATATAACAGTGGGACGAATAAGTTAAATATACGTCTCATGTGGTACTCATTAGGACCCGACCTTCTTCGTGTTCGACCTTAGGTCTGACGGCCCTCTTTATAGTTATCGCAGTCTAGACGTCTACTGTGGTGGGAATACCGTCTTTCACTTCTCCTTGATTGTTGGGAGAACTACTTTCACTTTCTCCTCTCACTTTTTCAGCCGAATTTCGAGTTGCAAGTCTTTTGCTTCATGTACCGTAGACCAGGGTAGTGAAGTACCCTTTATCTACCCCTTTGTCACCTTTGTCACAGTCTGATAGAAAGACCCGAGGTTTTAGTCACGTCTACCACTGACGTCGGTACTTTAATTTTCTAAGAATGAGGAACCTTGTTTTCAATACCGGTTGGATCTATCGTATAAGCCTTCGACTCTACAATCAAACGGTTGTTTCTAGGTAGATCAGTTCCGATACCAAAAAGGTCACCAGTACATACCTACACTCTAAACCTGACACTTCTTTCGACTCGTGGGTTCTTAACTACGAAAACTTGACACCACAACCTCTTCTGAGAACTCTCAGGGAACCTAATGTCCCTCAAGGGAGTCAGGTAGGATTTCCCCTAGTCAGAACCCCCAAGTAACCTTCCTTACTACGATTTCGACTTTAAGGTTATGAAACCGGTAGAGTAGGTTTCTAAACTGAGTAACCTTTTCTGAGACTACGACCCTCCCTAACCCCCGTCCTCCTCTTCCCCTGCTGTCTCCTACTCTACCGACCTACCGTAGTGCCTAAGTTACCTGCACTCAGACTCACTTGAGGCCCTCAACCACTACCTGTCCCTCCGGACCGCACGACGCTAAGTACCCCAATGTTTCTCAACCTGTGTTGACTCTCTGACTTGACTTGACTTGACTACTAATCATTATAACTAGTAATAAAGTACACGGACAATCGATAGAAGTACAGAAGAGACCTTTTTACAGATAAGGACATGAGAAAGGTAAAAATTTGGGTTAACACCAACAAATAAAAAACTACGACTCGACACAGTCAAGAAACATATAAACCCTATGATTGGGAATAAGTCTCTATATGACAAAATCAAGTCAAGTCAGAGAATCAACCCAGACTGAGAAAGTAGGGGTACCTGACGTCGTACGGTTCGAAGGGACAGGTAATGGTTGAGGACCTCGGATGAGTTTGAGTACAGGTAACTCAGCCACTACGGTAGGTTAGTAGAGTAGGAAACGGTAGGGGAAAAGGAGGACGGAAGTTAGAAAGGGTCATAGTCCCATAAAAGAAATGTTTATATAATAGGTTAAGTCACCCAAGAGAAAAACAACTACCTACGAAAAACAAGCTGTTTCAAAGTAAACAAATAAAGTGAAAGCTACAGGAACGGATTCTTTTGTACAGGTTTTTTCGTAACGATTCTGACTACAGTTTGTGGAATGACGAATACAAGGAGATCCCGAAAATACCAGAGTCCAGAATACAAAACCAGAAATTAGGTAAACTCAAATAAAAGCATATACCATACTTGTTCATCTGGTCCAACTAAGAAAACGTACATCGACAGGTCAAAAGGGTTGTGATAAATGACTTCTCCGACAGACAAGGGGTAATATATCAGAACGGAAGAAACAGAATTTAATTATTCGGAGTATTAACAACCAATAAAGACCCGAAAAAGAAGATAAGGTAACTAGACATGTAGACAAAAACACGGTTGTGATCTGACAAAACTAATAACATCAAATAAAATAAAAAATTAAAAATAAAAATGAAATAAAATGAGATGTTATGACACAACCAAAACGGTATGTAACTGTACTTAGTCGGTGTCTAGATGTACTCAAGGGTTAGGACTTGGGGGTAGGGTGGAGGGTGGGATATAGTAGAGAGACCTAGTAGGGGCACGTCGTCGGGGTTCGTAGGACATAGGACGTAGCTTGTATCTGACCGTGAAACAAAGAATCAACTATCATATGTACAAAGTCACGGTAAAAGGGTTTAGTAAGGTGGGAGAGGGAGAGGGAGTCTCAGGTTTTCAGGCAAGATATGTAGACACAGAAAAAAACGACAGAGCGTATGTCCCAATAGTAATGGTAGAAGGATTTAAGGTATACATACACAATCATATGACATAACCACAAAAAGAAAGACCGAATGAAGTGAGACATATTAGTCGAGCTCAAAGTAGGTAGAGTAATCTTGACTAAGTTTACATAAGAANATTATGAGGTAACACATATACATGGTGTCGAAAGAATAGGTAAGTAGACGACTACCTGTAGATCCAACGAAGGTACAGGACCGATAACATTTGTCACGACGTTACTTGTGACCCCTAATAACATCAAAAAATAAAAAAAATAAAAATAAATAAAAAAATTAAAATAAAAATGAAATAAAATGAAATGTTATGACATAACCAAAACGGTATGTAACTGTAATTAGGTGGTGCCCACATATGTTCGAGGGTTAGGACTTAGGGGGAGGGTGGAGGGTGGGGTATAGTAGAGAGACCTAGTAGGGGTACGTGGTCGGGGATCGTAGGGCATAGGACATAGCTTGTATCTGACCGTGAAGCAAAGAATGTACTATCATATGTACAAAGTTACGGTAAGAGGGTTTAGTAGGGTGGGAGAGGGAGAAGGAGTCTCAGGTTTCTAGGTAAGATATGTAGACACAGAGAAAACTACAGAGTATATGTCCCAGTAGTAATGGTAGAAAGATTTAAGGTATATATACACAGTCATATGACATAACCACAAAAAGAAAGACCGAATGAAGTGAGACATATTAGCCGAGCTCAAAGTAGGTAGAGTAATCTTGACTAAGTTTACATAAGAAAAAGTACCGACTCATTATGAGGTAACACATATATATGGTGACGAAAGAATAGGTAAGTAGACGACTACCTGTAGATCCAACAAAGGTACGGGACCGATAATATTTGTCCCGACGTTACTTGTAACCCCATGTACACAGAGAAAGTTAAGACCAAAGAAGCCACACATACGGGTCGTCACCCTAATGACCCAGTATTCCGTCAAGACAAACGTTAAACAATTCCTTAGAGGTGTGTCAAAAGGTATCACCGACATGATCAAATGTAAGGGTGGTTGTCACATTCTCCCAAGGGAAAAGAGGTGTGGGAGAGGTCGTAAATAACGAACATCTGAAAACCTAGCGTCCGTAAGACTGACCACACTTTACCATGGAGTAACACCAGAACTAAACGTAAAGAGACTATTACTCACTACAACTCGCAGAAAAGTACCCAAACAATCGGTAGGCATACAGAAGAAACCTCTTTACAGATAAATCAAGAAACCGGGTAATAAACTAACCCAGTAAAGAAAAAGGTCTTAACTCGACGTCTTAAACGAACACATAAAAACTCTAATCAACAAACAGTCAACGAAGTAAACGATAACAAAAGAGGGTAAGTCTTCCGACAGAAAAGTGGAATGAATATCAAAGGAAACAGCACGTCTTCGAAAATTAAAATTAATCTAGGGTAAACAAATAAAAACGAAAATAAAGGTCATAAGACCCTCCACCTAGTATCTCCTAGGACGACACTAAATACAGCCTCTCACAAAACGGATACAAGAGAAGATCCTCAAAATATCAAAGACCAGAATGCAAATCTAGAAATTAGGTAAAACTCAAATAAAAACACACACCACAATTATATATGCGTGGGTTGTATCCTCGTGGCGTTATACATTCTGTTTACGATTGTTCGTACTTTCCCCTTTAATTGTTATTGTGTTATTATCACCCTCTGAAATTATGGGGTGAGTGTGGATACCTGTCTAGTTGATTTGTCTTTTAATTGTTTCTTTGCGTTTGAAATTTACTATGTTTCTGGTCAATCTGGATTAACTATAGATATCCTGTAAAGTGGGGGTTTGTTACTTAAAGTGGAAAAAGAGTTCACGAGTACCTTTGAAAAGGTCCTATCTAGTGTAGGACCTGGTATTTAGATTGGAACTATTTAAGTTTTTTTAGCTTTAGTAAGGTTCGTAGAAAAGACTGGTATTACGTGATTCTAATCTAGAGTTAATGTACTCTTTTTGATAATTTTTAGGGTTGTATACTTCCGACTTGTTGTGCGAAGACTTATTGGTTGTTTAGTGTCTTCTTTATTTTTTTCTTTAGTTTTATACGTATGTTTGCTTACTTTTACTTTTGTGTTGTTGGGGTTTGGACACCCTGTGATATTTTCGTCACGAATTTCCTTTCAAGTATCGTTATGTCCGTATGGAGTTCTTTGTTCTTTTTTCAGTTTATTTATTGGATTGAGATATGGATTTCGTTGATCTTTTCCTTCTTTACCTCTTGGGGTCTCAATCATCTTCCTTTCTTTAGAATTTTTAATCCCGTCTTTATTTAAGTTTTCTTTGTTTTCTCTGGTAGCGTTTTTAGTTGTTTCGGTTTTCGACCAAGAAACTTTCCTATTTATTATAACATCCAAAAAATTTTTATATCAAATTTAGTCGTACTAAGAGAGTCGTAACAATAAAGAGTTCTAAGAAAACCAATAAGTCACAGTAAACACAAAGGTATCGTAAAATCTTAATAAAGAACAAGATCATGATACTTTTTACGGGAACGATAAACTTATCCCAAACGTAACTTGGATATCTAACGGAACCTAATAACAACAGACAACAAGTCAGTAATTCAGTACAGACTGAGAAACACTGAAGTACCAGACGTCGTGTGGTCCGAGGAGACCTGAGGTGATAGAGGGTCTCAAGTGAGTTTAAATACAAGTAACTCAACCACTACGATAGGAGACGACGGAGGAAGAGGTAAAAGGAAATTAGAAAGGGTCGTTGTCTCAGAAAAGGTCAGTCGAGAAAGTAGTCCATCGGTTTCATAACCTCAAAGTCGGAATCGTAGTCAGGAAAGTTACTTATAAGTCCCAACTTAAGAAAATCCGAACTGATCAAACTAGATGAATGTCAGGTTCCCTGAACGGAACCCATCATAACACCAAAAATGTTATAATTAAGAACGTCAGGTACACATACAATCCAAAGAATAGAGGTGAAAATCAAGAAAAAGACTACGGTACAAAACAAGGAACCAAACCTTGTAAAAGAATACAGAGGAGTAAAACAGGTTAAAAGACGTGAATAAAGAAACACAATCAATCCAACCTAAGTAAAGGATTAGAACCTTTTCATCAAGATACATCTTCTGTAGGATACTCAGGTCTTCGTGTGATTAAAGACCAGTGGTCTCGAAATATAAGGTTTTCAAGAGGGATACACTCGACACATACAGGAAAACAACACCACCCCGACTGATTATACCCGTAAGAGTATCCGTCCTGACCGAGACCGGATCAACCGATGTTCTAACACGGAGTACGTCACCGACGTCAGGAAGATCTTCCGTCTCATCTGAAGAGTCTACCGACAGACACATCGAGTCCCTCTGAACCTCGACCACTGGTGACCCACCACCTCGACCTAGGGGTACACCGACAAACGGACTGGGTACCCGGGTCCGAGTCTCGACCAATACCGGGGGACGAAATACCCTGACACAGGACCCACACCGACCGAAGTCCCCGACCCACTTCACCCTAATACGACCGTGTGACGACCCGTTTTGATCCAGGGTTGTAGAGTGACCGACGACCCAACCACACCTCCGAGCTTGGACCACCACCGGGTGTTCATCGACCCCGGTCCAGGGGTCCACCGACGGATGAACTCGGGTCCGTAGTTCAACGGTCGACAACAACCCGTCCATTCAGGGTCCCGATTTTACCGTGTCCCTCCTTAGGTTATACCACGAACGGTCGTGGTCACAGGAGAACCATCTTGTTCGAGGAGGTTTACAGACGACTATACAGACCCAGGGGTTCTCCCAAGGGTCAACGAAGGACTAACAAGTCTTTCGAGATGTTCTAGTTGTTCACTCAGACTGATCCGAGGAAAGTTTAAAGACCGGGACGTGACCCTGAGTCCCATACACTCCAAAAGAACGGTGAAATTCTCATCGGAGACAAAGGATGTCTGAAAAGTGAGAAAACAAAAGTACGGGGTGACCGGAAGTTTCGGTCTGTAAGACCTCTGAGTAGAAGAATTATATTCTGGAGACCCGACCTCTCGGACTATATCCCGAATCTGAGGAGTGAAAAAAGACCTCTTGTGGACGTCAACACTAATAGGAGGATAAACACTCAACGGATGGAACCCCAAACTCCGAGTTGACATAACGTAGAGGTAGAAAAAATGATCGGAGTGACACTAAGGAAGAAATATAGAAACTAACACCTTTTAGAAAAAACGACTAACAAAAGAATCTATCAAAGAGACAATTATAGTTATCAACATTACAACCATGTAGACACGTTTTTTGACTCGAGTCCTGGAAGGATGAGTCGGTATAACCGGTGGTGGGGGTTCAACAAAAAGAAAATAAACATAGAAAAATTTACAGAAAGTCGTTATAAAACATCAAAAGTCCCCTGTTAAGAAAGTGGAGTAACAAATTTAAATAAGTCTTTATAAAATAAGGATAACTAAGATCACTAAAAAATTTTAAAGGAAAAGTCTAACAAAGTAACAATCATACTCTTTACGTTGACTATAAACAAAAAACTGAAATACAGAATATTGAAACTACTTAAATAATCAAGATAAACACACACACACATACATATTAAAAATCCTTAAAAGATGAATATTTTAGTACAGTAGACATTTGTCTCTTAAAATGAAAAAGGAAAGGTCAAACTTACAGAAAACAAGGAAAAGAACTGCTCTTTCAGGTAATAATACAACTTCTCTTCACCGTTTTCATCAGTAGAAACAGAACGAGGACAACAATCTCCTTTTCGAACGAAAGAAAGTGGAAACTCATAAAACTATCGAAACTCAAAAAGTATACACCGGAAATAATACAACCCTTTCAATATAAGGATCAAATAACAAACAAACAAACAAACAAACAAACAAATTATTACTTATCCATAACCTTTCCTTTCACTTCAACGAGTCAACACAGACTGAGAAACACTGGGGTACCTGATATCGGATGGTCCGAGGAGGTAGGTACTTTAAAAGGTCCGTTTTCATGAAGTCACCCAACGCTAAAGGAAGAGGTCCCCTAGAAGGGTTGGATTCCTAGTTTGGGCCCAGAGGGAGTAACGTTCTTTTACGAAATGGTAGACTCGGTGGTTACGTAAAAAACATGGTTAACACTATTAGTACTAAAAAAGGAACTTAAAGAATTATATAATAAAAACATACAACTCAATAGGAACGTAAAGTTGTTATTAAGAGTGAACTAGTATTACATATTAGGAAAATTGTATGACGAATTAATAAACGATTATATATCAACTCTTCAAAATATAGTCATAATTACACCCTACGATCAGACACCAAAAGAATATGACACAGACTAAAACCATAGTCCTATTACAACATGGGTACCTTACTTAATCCTTCACAAGTGAGGAGAAGTTAAAAACCTCCCTAAATCCTTTTTAACTGTAATATAGGAAAAATTATAAAAGCATCTTACGTGGTCACTTCGGTAGACCTGAACCCGAAGAGACACAATCTCCAAAACCTAATACCCAAGTCTGAGGAATGAACAATACCTAGATCAGTTTTAAAGATAAACAAGAACTCAGAAAACAACATCAAACACATAAAGATCCTTAAACAAGTAAAGTAGATGCAATAGATTAGAAAACCACATATCAATAAGTATCACAAGAGAGTATTAAGAAAAAACATTATAACAATCATTATAGGGACAAAAGTAAATACTAAAATCATTAAACAAAAGAGAGAAAAAAATTCATTTACATCGGTTTAAAACAGTTAAGACAATTAGTAAAGTTTCTTGGTGGAAACCAAAACAACTTATAGAATAACAAAACGATCAGAAATAAAATAGGTAACGGTGAATTAGAAATAATAAAGAAAGGTAGACGATGGAAGCCCTAATCAATCAAAAAAAAAAAAAAAGAATCAATAAATACCACATATCAAGCAAGAACTGAACTCGATAAAGAAAAAAAAAAAGTCACATACGTAAATTTTGACATCTAAAGAGAGTATCATGATGAAGGTAATGTAGAATATTCAGATCTATACAACACAAAATAAACAGAGTTTCATAAAAGATTAAAGGAAATGTTAAAGCAAAAAATGAATAACTAATAAATAATCACACAACAAATTAAAGGTACAAACACCCATAAAAACAAAGAAAGACGATAATTGGTCCAAAGTAAAATAACAATAGTCTTTTCTATGAAACATGCTAAAGTTTGTAAATTTTAAATAATTCTTTTACTTTGTGTTGTTGGGTTTTGGATACCCTGTGACATTTTCGTCACGATTCCCTTTACAAGTATCATTATGTCCGAACATAGTTCTTCATTCTTTCTTTAGTCTATTTATTGGATTGAGATGTGGATTTCGTTAATCTTTTCTTTCTTTACTTCTTGGAGTCCCAATCATCTTTCTTTCTTTAGAATTTTTAATCCCGTCTTTATTTACGTTTTCTTTGTTTTCTCTGGTATCGTTTTTAGTTGTTTCGGTTTTCGACCAAGAAACTTTTCTTTTTATTTTAACTGTTTGGTAATCGGTCTGAGTAGTTCTTTGTTTCCCTCTTTTTAGTTGTTTTAATCTTTACTTTTACCTCTCTAGTGTTGTCTGTTGTGTCTTTATATTTTCTAGTCTTCTCTGATAATAGTCGTTAATATATAGTTATTTTACCTGTTGAACCTTCTATACCTGTTTAAGAATCTTTTCATGTTGAAAGGTTTTGACTTGGTCCTTCTTTATCTTNTATATATATATATATATATATATATATATATATATATTTGTATATATATTTGTTGTTGATGTCCGGTTATAGTGACTATTTGTATCTACGTTGTTAGGAGTTGTTTAAGATCGTTAGTCTTAGGTTGTTGTGTAATTTTTCTAGTATGTCGTACTGGTTGTCTGTTGTCCCTACGTTCCTAAGAAGTTATAGGTGTTTAGTTTGTTACATTATGTGGTGTAATTGTTTAACTTTTTATTTTTGGTATACTAATAGAGTTATCTACGTCTCTTTCGGAAACTCTTTTAAGTTATAGGTAAATACTATTTATGGGAGGTCTTTTGTCCTTATCTCCCTTGTATGGAGTTGTATTATTTTTGATATATACTGTTTGGGTGTCGTTTGTAATAGGAATTACCACTTTTTAACTTTCGTAAAGGGGATTTCTGTCCTTGTTCTGTACCCACGGGTGAGAGTGGTGATGATAAGTTGTATCAAAACTTTCAAAACCGGTGTCGTTAGTCTCGTCTTTTTCTTATTTTCCTTAGGTCTAACCTTTTCTTTTTCATCTTGAGAGTGACAAACGTCTACTGTACTAGGAGATGAATCTTTTGGGATTTCTGAGGTGGTCTTTGAATGATCTCGATTAGTTACTTATATCATTTCAACGTCCTATATTTTAATTGTATGTCTTCAGGGAATGTAATGATATGTGAATGTTACTCTTTTGTCTTTATCTTTAATTCCTTTTTTAAGGTAAGTGGTAACGTTGCTTTTCTTATTTTATGAATTCTTATATAGATGGATTTCTTTGTTTTATGGATATATATCTTTTGATTTTTAGTGACCACTTTCTTTAGTTTCTCCTGTGTTTATCTACCTCTTTATATTGGTACAAGTACCTAACCTTCTTTTTAGTTGTATCACTTCTACTCATATGATGGGTTTCGTTAGGTATCTAAGTTACGTTAGGGATAGTTCGATGGTTACCATAAAAAGTGTCTCGATCTTTTTTATTAAAGTGTTAAACATACCTTTATGTTTTTCGGAACTTATCGGTTTCGTTAGAACTCTTTCTTCTTACCTTGACCTCCTTAGTTGGACGGACTGAAGTCCGAGATGATGTTTCGGTGTCAGTAATTCTGTCATACCATGACCGTGTTTCTGTTTTTATATCTAGTTACCTTGTTTTATCTTTCGGGTCTCTATTTAGGTGTGTGGATATCTGTGGAATAAAAACTGTTTCCTCCGTTTTTATACGTTACCTCCTTTCTGTTAGAGAAATTGTTCACCACGACCCTTTTGACTAGTTGGTGAACATTTTCTTTCTTTGATCTTGTGAAATGTTGTGGCATGTGTTTTTATTTGAGTTTTATCTAATTTCTAGATTTGTATTCTGGTCTTTGACATTTTGAGGATCTCCTCTTGTATCCGTTTTGTGAGAGACTGGATTTGGTACCGTCCTAGGAGATACTAAGTAGAGGATCTTATTTTTATTTGTTTGCACTGGATTAATTTTAATTTTCGAAGACGTGTGTTTCCTTTGATATTCGTTCCACTTTTCTGTCGGAAACCTTACCCTCTTTTATTGTCGTTTGCTTCGTTGCCTTTTTCTTAATTAGAGTTTTTATATGTTCGTTGAGGACGTCGAGTTAAGATCTTTTTATTTGTTGGGTTAGTTTTTTTACCCGGTTTCTTGTTTTTTTGTAAAGAGGTTTCTTCTGTATGTCTACCGATTGTTTGTGTACTTTTCTACGAGTTGTAGTGAGTAATAGTCTCTTTACGTTTAGTTCTGGTGTTACTCCATGGTAAAGTGTGGTCAGTCTTACGGACGCTAGGATTTCAGATGTTCGTTATTTACGACCTCTCCCACACCTCTTTTCGTTTGGGAGAATATGACAAACACCCTTACGTTTGATCATATCGATGATACCTCTTGTCACACCTCTAAGGAAATTTTTAACGTTTGTCTTGACGGAATACTGGGTCGTTAGGGTGACGACCCGTATGTGTGGCTCCTTGGGTCTTAACTTACTCTGTGTACATGGGGTTACAAGTAGTGTCGTGACAAATATTATCGGTCCTGTACCTTCGTTGGATCTACAGGTAGTCGTCTGTTTACCTATTCTTTCATCACCATGTATATGTGTTACCTCATAATGAGTCGGTAATTTTTCTTACGTAAACTTAGTCAAGATTACTCTACCAACTTTGACCTCGGATAATATGTCTCACTTTATTCGGTCTTTCTTTTTGTGGTTATGTCATAGGATTGTGTATATATACCTTAAATCTTTCTACCATTACTATTGGGACATACACTCTGTCGTTTTCTCTGTGTCTACATATCTTGTCAGAAAACCTGAGACACCCTCTCCCTCTCCCACCCTACTAAACCCTCTTACTGTAACTTTGTACGTATTATAGTATACACTTTGCTTAACGGTCAGGTCCAAACTACGTACTATGTCCCACGAGTCCCGACCACGTGACTCTACTGGGACTCCCTACCCTACCTCACCCTCCACCCTCCCCCCAAGTCCTACCCCTTGTGTACATGTGGGTACCGTCTAAGTACGGTTACATACTGTTTGGTTACGTTATAACATTTCATTTATTTATTTATTTATTTTAAAAATAATTCTAAAAAAACACCGGATTTATAACAGATGGGGTCTCTTAAAAAGTCCACGTGAATTCCCTCTACACATAGAGAAAAATAACCCACTTCACCAGAGACAGTCGAGACTATCCGATTATCACATCAATTTAAAAACATATAAGAATACCTCTTACGTTACCGTTGGGTAAGGTCATAAGAAAGGACCTCTTAGGGTCCCTACCCCCGCGGACCACCCGACGGCAGATACCCCAGCGTGTCTCAGCCTGTGTTGACTTCACTGTGTCGTCGTCGTCGTCGTCGTAACTAAAATATATACTAACAAGATATGGAATAATATTCACCCTCATAATTTTAAAATTCAATAATACCTGAAAACATAAAAGGGGAAGTTAAGACAGGTAAAAAGAAGTATATAAAACGTCGAAAAACAACAACAAGTCAGTGAGACAGCACAGACTGAGACACATTAAGGTACCCGACGTCGTACGGTCCAAAGGGACAGGAAGTGATAGAGGGTCTCAAACGAGTTTGAGTACAGGTAACTCAGTCACTACAGAAGATTGGTAGAGTAGGAGACGGGAGGGGAAGAGGAGGACGGAAGTTAGAAAGGGTCGTAGTCCCAGAAAAGGTCATTCAGCCCAACACGGACGAATATTAAAAATCTATAGAACATAACTGGACAAGAAAGCATTAGAAAAGACTGAATTACAGAGAAAACACACTTGTCAAGAGAAAACCAATGATAAACTTACCTTATAGAAAAAGAAAGCCAAAAGGACCACCGAGTCACCATTTCTTAGACGGACGGTTACGTCCTCTACACCTAAACTAGGGACCCAACCCTTCTAGGGGATCTCTTCCTTTACCGTTGTGTGAGGGTACCTGTCTTCTCGGATCACCCGATGTCAAGTACCCAACGTTTTCTCAGTCTGTACTGAATCACTGATTTGTTTTTAAAACAAAAGATACGAAAATTAGTTTAGACGGTTAGAGACACAAAATTACCTTATTAATTTAGATAAATGTAAATTACACTAATTTTATTTCTTTTAAAATAAAGAATTTAAATCGATATAAAAGATGTACAATATATAAATACAAGAAGTGAAGAAGGTAATGGTTGGAACATTTTAAATGAAAGGTATGGTAAAACCAAAGGAAGAAAAAAGGAAAAAACATACCAAAAAAAATTAATAATAAAATAACAACCAATTAAACCCCTAATGTTAAATGTAGAATTTGAATGTTGTAAGATCAAGTTTATTATGGTTGAATTAAAGTTATGATATTTCTATGAGGCAAGTATATACGGAATAAATTAAGTCTGTAACAAAAGAGCTAAAGGAAAACAAGATAGAAGAACCAAAGAAAATCAAATAGTTTAGATAAATTACGTCAACTAAATTATAGAAATTGATTATAAAGGTTGCAGACCTGAAAGACCCACTACTAAAGACAAATTAGTAAAAAAGGGACACTTATCCGGTAATAAAATACAAGGACACGTACCAAACGTTTAAAAATAACTCCAAACCTGTAAGACTCATAATACAACACTATTGAGGCCTTTAGATTAAAAGAGTAAGGAGGACCTAACGACAAAGAAACGAACAACTCTCGACTTTGATAAGAAAGTACTAAAAAACTGGATAAAAACATTTGACACACAGAAACAAAATACACCAGTGACTTCAAAGAGAAAGTAAAAATAGGGGGGACGTCAGTTGACCACTGGACCGTTCTAAAGGAATTTATAGACCGAGAGTTATCACCTACTTCATCAGAACACAGAAAATTTAGGGGACGTTGATTCCAGGTAGATCAATTCCGATACCAAAAAGGACACCAGTACATACCTACACTCTCAACCTGACACTTCTTCCGACTCACGGCTTCTTAACTACGTAAACTTGACACCACAACCTCTTCTGAGAACTCTCAGGGAACCTGACGTTCCTCTAGGTTGGTCAGGTAAGACTTCCTCTAGTTGGGACCCTAAAGAAACCTTCCTTACTACGATTTCGACTTCGAGGTCATGAAACCGATGGAGTACACTTCTCAACTGAGTAACCTTTTCTGAGACTACGACCCTCCCTAACCCCCGTCCTCCTCTTCCCCTGTTGGCTCCTACTCTACCGACCTACCGTAGTGTCTGAGCTACCTGCACTCAGACTCACTTGAGACCCTCTACCACTACCTGTCCCTCCGGACCGCACAACGTTGAGTACCCCAGCGTTTCTCAACCTGTGTTGACACGCTGACTTGACACCGATCCTTCCGTACAATAGCGAAACCACAACTTTGTCACCGAGTAGAGATACGGTCAGGGAGTCACTATTTTTCGTCGTTAGACGTTAGTTTAAAGTTTTAGACATAGGGATCCCTTGTTCAAAAATGACGAGCAGATAAACCGAAATCGTTCATCATAGTCACAATACCCCACAAAAGACGCATCAACGGACGGTATCCCAATCACCAACCTCCTATCATCGATTATTGATATTACCGGTTTTAACTGACTTTAAATGACAGGAGAAGTACTTTGAAAGCGGTTCGAGAGGGGATCTACGACGTTCACGATATCAGTTAAGTCTAAAGGTTTTATCAACGAAATCTATCCAGGACTGTCAAACAATAAAGACACCTTCCTACCTAAAGACTTTATAGTACGAGATAATAGAAGAGAGTACAGTGAGTACTTAACGAAAAACACGAACTAACAGAAACAGGTAAAATTTAAACTCACAATCATTCGTCTCTGTAATGAAACGGTTGATTCCAGGCAGATCAGTTCCGATACCAAAAAGGACACCAGTACATACCTACACTCTCAACCTGACACTTTTTCCGACTCGCGGTTACTTAACTACGAAAACTTGACACCACAACCTCTTCTGAGAACTCTCAGGGAACCTGACGTTCCTCTAGGTTGGTCAGGTAAGACTTCCTCTAGTTGGGACCCCAAAGAAACCTTCCTTACTACGATTTCGACTTCGAGGTCATGAAACCGGTGGAGTACACTTCTCGACTGAGTAACCTTTTCTGAGACTACGACCTTCCCTAACTCCCGTCCTCCTCTTCCCCTGCTGGCTCCTACTCTACCGACCTACCGTAGTGACTAAGTTACCTGCACTCAGACTCACTTGAGGACCTCAACCACTACCTGTCCCTTCGGACCTCACGACGTTAAGTATCTCAGTGTGTCTCAGCCTGTGCTGACTCGCTGACTTGACTTGACTTGACTTCAAATAATACTTAAAAAATTTTTCGAATTATATATTTCTAGTACTCGAAAATAGACTTTATAAAAGATAAAAACAGGAAATTTAAAAAACGATAATTACAAGTAAAATATACGAACGAGAGTCAACTAAAAAAAGAAATTCTAAATCTTCCAGGAAGGGAAAAGTTCTAACTAGTGTATAAATGGTTGTAAAAGAAGATCTACAATAATAAAGTAAAAAATATAAAGTAGAAAATTTGGTACACCTTAAATAAACCTACGTAAATAATATACACTATTCCGAGATTGGACTATCAAAAATATTTGACACTCGATTTCAAGGGTTGTAGAAAACAAATGATTGGACCTAAAATGAGTGGAAAAAAAAAAATTGAACACAATAATTAATTAAATAATAAAAACCGACACGAGCCAGAAGGGACGACACGAACCCGGAAGAGATCGACACCGCTCGTCCCCGGTGAGAGATCAACGTATCGTGTCCGAGAGCCACAAGTCTGAAATCGACAACACCACGTGTCCGGATCAACTGGAGTCCGTACACTCTAGAAGGTCCTGGTCCCTAACTTGGTCACAAGGTACGGGACGTCCCACCTAACAGTTGGTGACTTGGTGGTCCCTTCGGAGTGAAACCAAAACTTATTACGGAAAATAATATTTAATTCAACTATGAGGAGACAGAATTAAACCGGATATTAAAACAAGGTTACTATACGGACTGACACGGAAGTGGATATGTTGAACGAAAATTTTGAAATATAAACCCCATCTAACATAGTAAGGTTTAGAAAAAAGATAGGAAACACTGTTCTAATATATTAGTGTAGAAAACGGTACTTGAAACGTCACGGGAGGGTGACAGTAAGACCCCAACCGATACTGAAACCGGGTAGACTAAAATCTTTTATACAATGTCTTTTTCTGGACATTTCACAAAGGTTTAAATCTGAAAAAGAGGAAGAAGGGTATCTTGACGGTATTCTTCTCGTATGGAACGATCTGGGTTCTCCTCTTACTTTCTGTATATTTTTCTTCGACGGAATCGATTCGACGGGGTCGATCTAAATCTGATCCCATTCATTTAGAATCAGTTGACTCCTATAAATTCTTTCGGGTCAGTTAAGGGTATTGCCACTTATCGGACATGATATGATATAATCGGTAAAGGATTGACTAAGTGTTGCAACACTTTATTTATTTACGGACATTTTAAAAACACCAACGAATAATAAGTCGTTATTGACTGGTTAAGTTGTTACATAAAATCCTATGTCATCTTGAAGTTGAGTAAATTAAATAAATGATTAAACGTTTTCATCAAGTATCGATAAGAACTGATAAATGGTACCAAACGAATCATTACATTAATAAATAAACGGATAGAAAATAAAGTGGTACTGGGTCAGATTAAGATTCTCTATAAACTGTCGTCTCTGATTAAATAAGTAAGAATCATCACAGGTGGTGTTATAGATCGAGTTTGGCAGAAACGAGTACTACTATTATATTGAGTAACAACTTAATGTGACTTATAGATCTTTAATTTAAGAGGTTCTTATATCATTTAGGGATGTAAGTCAAGTCAAATCAGTGAGTCAACACAGGCTGAGAAACGTTAGGGTACTTGGTGTCGTACGGTCCGGAGGGAAAGGTAGTGGTTGAGGGCCTCAGGTGGGTTTGGGTACAGGAAACCAACCACTACGGTAGGTTGGTAGAGTAGGAGACAGCAGGGGAAAAGGAGGACGGGAGTCAGAAAGGGTCGTAGTCCCAAAAACGGTTACTCAGTCGAGAAGTGTAGTCCACCGGTTTCATAACCTTAAAGTCGAAGTTGTAGTCAGAAAGGTTACTTGTGGGTCCTGACTAGAGGAATTCTTACCTGACCGACCTAGAGGAACGTCGGGTTCCCTGAGATCTCTCAGAAGCGGTTGTGGTGTCAAGTTTTCGTAATTAAGAAGCCACGAGTCGAAAGAAATATCAGGTTGAGAGTGTAGGTATGTCCTGGTGACCTTTTTGGTATCGGAACTTATCTACCTGTAAACAACCGTTTCATTACAGAGACGAAAAGTTATACGATAGATCCAACCAGTATTGAAAAGAAGGTTCCTCATTCGTAGTAAATTAAAGTATCGACGTTAGTGGTAGACGTCACTAAAACCTCGGGACTTTTTATTTTAGTCGGTGACAAAGGGGTAGATGAACGGTACTTCACTACCCTGATTTACGGTACTAGAAGCAAAAGACTTACAACTCAAAATTCGGTTGAAAAAGTGAGAGGAGAAAGTGAAAGTAGTTCTCCGAGAAATCAAGAAGAAGTGAAAGACGGTATTCCCACCACAGTAGACGTATAGACTCCAATAACTAGAAAGAGGACCGTTAGAACTAAGGTCGAACACGAAGGAGGTCGGGTCGTAAAGAGTACTACATGAGACGTATATTCAATTTATTCGTCCCACTGTTATATATCGGAACTACATGAGGAAAAGGATAAACATTGGTCAGACAACAAGGTACAGGTCAAGATTGACAACGAAGGACTGGACGTATGTCCAAAGAGTCCTCCGTCCAGTTCATCAGAGTATAAGGGTGGAGAAAGTCTTAAAAGGTGTCAAATAACACTAGGTGTGTTAGTTTCCGAAACCGTATCGGTTATTTCGTATTCATCTACAAAAAGACTTTGAGAGAACGAAAAAGCTACTAGGTTCCCTACAACCGTTAAACTAGAGACCAAATAGACGGAAAAGATATAGGTCGAACTTGTAGACCTTCAAGTACCAAGTACATGACAGCTTCGGACCGAACCTTTAAAAACTCGTAATGAAATGATCGTACACCCTACGTACGTTACCACACCATCAAACTCGTGAGAAACCGTAACGGAAAGAAACCCTAACCTTACTTTTGACTGAAAAAGTTCAGGACACCGGTGACGACTTAAAAGGTTTCAAAACCGTATAACTCACGTCGTGAAAGTGTCGTAATAGACAATCCTAAAATAAAATAAATAAACAAATAAAATTAACCTCCGATTTATGAAATGTTATAACATCACCAAAAACGGTATGTAACTATAGTTAGTCGGTACCCACATGTAGACAAGGGATAGGACTTGGGGGAGGGTGGAGGGAGGGTTAGGGTAGGGAGTCCCAGTAGAGTCATGTGGTCGGGACTCGTGGGACAGAGTACGTAGTTTGGACCTGACCTCTAGACAAAGTGTATACTATTATATGTACAAAGTTACGATAAGAGAGTTTAGTGGGGTGGAAGTGGAAGAGAGTGTCTCAGCTTTTGTGACAAGATATGTAGACACAGAGAAAACGACAGAGTGTATATCCCAGTAGTAATGGTAGCAAGATTTAAGGTATATATACGCAATCATATGACATAACCACAAAAAGAAAGACTGAATGAAGTGAAACATATTATCCGAGGTCAAAGTGGATGGAGAAATCTTGACTAAGTTTAAGGTAGTGATGGTGATCGAAACAAATATCACTATGAAGAATTCCGGGTGAACTGAAGCGTAAGGTCAAAAGACCGAGATCCACCGAGTAGTCTTGTAGTGTTAATAGACCCAGCACTTCTAGAAGAAACATATCAAGAAGACGCACAAGAACAGTGGAGAAGAATTATAGAACACGAAGACAATCCAGGTATGGTAAAGACAGGAAATAACACGGCTAGAAACATACTTTACAAGGGAACCATAGAGATTAAAAGTACTTCTTTAGAGATCAGAAAGGGTAAGATGACAAAAGGAGATAAAGAAACGTAACTGGGGACTTCTTCCGAAAGAATAGAGAGGAACGATAAGAAACCTTGAGACGTAAGTTTACCCATATAGAAAGAAAAAGAGGAAACGGAAAACACAGAAAAGAAAAGAGTCTATAAAAATTCCGGAGGAGTCTGTTGGTAAAACGGAAAATAGTATAGAAAAAGAACCCCTACCAGAACTAGTGACGGAGGACGTTGAGACAGGGATCAAGAAGTCCGTGAGATAATTAGTCTAGATTAGGGAACTTAGATAAACAGTGAAGGTGACATATAAGTATTTCCTAAACTAAATCCAGTACGGACATACCAGATCACCAAAGAGGGTGAAAGAAGTTAAATTCAGACTTAAACCATTATTCGTCAAGTACTAGACTCGGTGACAGTCGACGACCAGAACAAAAAGAACTGATGTATCTCGAAGAGGTAGAAACCGACGTTTCTTATATTAGTTAGACAAAAGCCATAACTGGTACACCACTACAGGCGCAATCTCAGAAGAGAACACAACAACTTTGTCACACAAACGATACTGGTCGTACAAGAGAACCGTTTTAACACAATCGGACACTGAACGAGCAAAACATGAGGTTCCAGTTTAAACGGACAATGAAGTACATAGAGAACTGAAGGATGAAAACGTAAGGTCAGGGGATATTACTTTCCCTATAGAAAAACCCCACAATCAAGATCTTCCAGAACATCCAGAAGTATCTTGGTAAGTTGAAGTCGAAGAAGTCGAATTGACCAACCCCGTATCTGAACCTAATGACACAAATGACACACATTTCTCAAATGTCGTCCACCTTATATGACTAAGTCAGGACATTCATTCTTACGAAAGTCTAAAAGTACCCCAATATCATTGGAGTATACATTACAAAAACTTCTAGAAGTCTTATCTAAGTTCCCGAAGGGAGTATCCAGTCAACCATTTCTCAGGAGGACGTTACGTCCTCTGGGACCTAGGTAAGGACCCAACCCTTCTAGGTGACCTCTTCGCTATCCGATGGGTGAGGTAATAAGAACCTCATAAGAAGGGAACACCAAGTAAACCATTTCTTAGCGGACGTTACGCCCTCTGGACCCAAACTAGGAACCCAACCCTTCTAAAGGGACCTCTTCCCTGAGGAGGGGTGAGGTCATAAGACCGGACCTCTTAAGGTACCTGACATATCAGTACGTTTCTCAGTCTAACCTGACTCACTGAAAACAATACGGGTCTCAGGCTCAGGGGTTTTGACTCTCTTATTCTACAGGTGTCGTTACGTTTTCGTACTTCCCCAAAATAAAGATCGAGCTCGATCCCGAGGGTGGTGTAGGTTACGTCACCTCACCTCGTGCCTCGGGGCTCTGGTCTAAATGTCGTCATAAATATCCAAAATCTTGTCTCTCAACCGTTCCCGACTAACCGACGTCCTCAAAGGATCATAAATGATTAACCGATTAGAAATAACCGACGTCCCCAAAGGACCATAAATGATTAACCGATAACCGACGTCCCACTACAGAAAATGCAGGACTATTTGAGTTTGGTCCAATGCCCCTCATACGACTAATCTGTTCAGGACCGTAGACGCCCCTACTGAAGTGACCCGTTACTGAGTCGGAAAGGGCACTCAGGATGGAATCAGGGACTTCGGATAGTACCGCAAACAATCCAGGGTTGTTGAAAGTGAAAGTGAAAGTGAAGTCTTATCTAAGTACTATACATGGTATACATAATTTCCAGTTATAAAAGACCGAAACTAAAACGATCTTAATTTTTTTTTTTACACCCCGTCCTATAGTCCCAGACCAATAATAGATTGGTTGTATTACTCTAATACAAGAACTCAAAGTCACATAAAAATTAGAAAGATAGTTCTAAACAATCTTGGTAGAAGGGAAATAATAAATAGTGTGTCCCTAGAAGAATTACCATGAAATTGAAAAACGACGTGGAAAGGGAGAAAGATAGATGAACACCCCGTAAAATTAACGGAAATGTCAAGAGGTGTTATTAATTTATAAAAGTCTCCGTCGGATACTATCTACCAAGAGGATAACACAAATTAGTAAGGGTAATTTATAATATGATTTTGAGTCAATACTAATTTGATTTCTTATTATATAATGTAATCAAAGTAAATCAACACAACGACACTTCAGTGAGTCAACACAGACTGAGAAACACTGGGGTACCTGACATCGGATGGTCCGAGGAAGTAGTCACCCTAAAAGGTCCGTTCTTGTGACCTCACCCAGTGGTAGATTAAATACAAACGTAAGTTATTTCAATTGGATAATTTAGTAAACAGGTTTTAAAGTTTTTGTACCGAAGGTTTTTGTTTCCTCAGTATTTTTTCATTGATTTAATGATCACACTACTGTCGTAAAAGTTCCGTCAGATCAGAACACAAAATCCCACAGACTCTTCGTACCTTCAGTTAAGGGATTGAAAGTAAGTCACTTCGATAAGAGTGCTGGAACACGTCGCGTATACTGGAACAGTTTCAGTGAATTGTAGAGACTCGTAGACCAAAAATTTCAAAAATAAAAGGTTTGATAAATAGAATGAGACATGTACCATTTTCTTCCATCGTTATGAGAAAATTATTACTAAGAGGAACCTATAAATCTCATGTTAGTAATATTTTCATATATAATTCTATCTCAGTTATACGGTGAGCGGAGGACAGAGGACTCGGTACGTTTATATCGACTGAAACACATTACTTTTAATGGGTGTAGACTGACCATATACACCACTTTGTATCAACAGACCGGGTGAAACAGATAGTACATTTATTTTTGAGTTATTTACAAATAACATAATTTAAAAATGAAAGTCTTTTTCTTTAGAGACTGGTCTACTAATCTATATGGACCAATGTATATACTCGTAACCGTCACTATAAAAGTATTAACTATGATTTTAATAGAGGTTAGTCTTTCGTACATAGAGAACGAATAATAAGTATATTTAGATGACTCCTTTTCTGTAGAGATCCATCTTTAATAGAGTATAAAGGTGAAACTCAATTTTTCTATCAGACACTTCTGTCCATGTGTGTCCGTTTAGGTTACTACTAATAACTTTATCGACTTCCTTTTAGGACAATGATTCCGAGAATATTTAAAATAGATAACTGTAATTAATTCTTTTCGTTTGTCATAAGAGAAAACAAAGACAGAGAAGTTTTACCAACGGCATAACTTTCGTGTTCGTTACCGTCAAAGGAAACCGAGGGGAATTAGGAGTGTAGATGGGTATAGAAGGTTGGTAATGAAAAAAGAAGACAAAGGTAAGAGTTACGTCTTATTATATACGGCCCCAGGTCGGGACCACCTAGGTCCCATTAAGCATCACCTCTGTCTCAGTCGCTCCTCTCTAAATAAATAAATCGCTATATTTCTTTCTAATCCTTTATTATCACATCACTCTCTCTCCTCTCTTTTATCTCCTCTTTTCTCCGACATAAGGAACCAAATGTGTCCTCTGGTTATTTCGAGGTTCTGTTCCCCGAAGTGGTAGATACATCCGGTGACCACGGGTGAACTTATCACCTTCCCACGGGGCGGAACCCGAGGGAGAGTGCACCCAGAATCTTCGGTCCCGTTTATTCATCTGTACCTCTCGGAGACACGAGGTCTGCCCTTAAGTCGGAGTTTTCCCTCTTTTCTTACTGTACCCCCTTGGTTCGTAACCACGATCTGGGTGTCGAAATAAAAGTTTTCGTCGAATATATGGGGTTCAACATGTATTTCTTTATTACCTTATACGTCTCAATATGTCCCCGTCGTCAGAACTGGGAATAACTCTGGTCCGAAAGAAAAACGTATGGAAGGGCATATGTTTTCCAGAGTCCACCAAAATGTAGTAGAAGACCGGTCCCCCGGACAATTGTAAAAATACCGAAAAAAGGATCTATTTACAGATAGTTGGTCTTTTGAGTAAAAGGGACCTTCACAAAAAAGAAATTAGACGTAGTGGGAGTTTCATGATTTATTTCAATGTAAGGACATCTTGTTTCCACGTCCCCCAATATTGTTTATTTCATGAATTGAGTTTCTAGACTACAACGATTACGGTCCCGATGATGGACAAAAAAGATGTATGGTTGATATAGTCGTTTATTTTTTATACTTTTGAACCGTCGTTCATAACCGAGTTGTTACTTTGCGAATTAGTCAGGATAAGTTTACTAAAACTGAGGAGTCTTCGGGGATGTAAGGATCCCACAAAATTCGAAGGACACGGAGAGTGTCAGCCCTCCGGTGTTTGTTAGTGTACGCGTCGACATTCTCAGGTCTGTTTGGACAGTCCGTCCGATCTTTCGGTAGTCTCCCCAAAAACCTAACTTTGTGAGAATAATACGGGTTCTCTGAATAATAGATTATCGAGATTTAATTGAAAAAGGTCTTTTTCCACCACCCCCCTGTCGGGGGACAATTACAGTCTTCTCATCCACCTTTCGTATTGTGTCATTTCGTCCGTCTGAGACTAAAATCCCCATCTACGAGCTCTTTTAGGTCCCCCTGGGGACTCCGGACTAGGGCGGAAATGCAAACAGTCCAGGGGAAGGAATACTGGAAACCGTACCCGCCCTAAGGGGTACGACTGAGGGTCGTTTATATGGAATGGATGAAAATTCTAAATAGTACTTTCCTCTTTTAGATTGGACGTCCGGTCCACGACTACAAAACTGTCCTTTTTTTTTTTTTCCAGTCTTAGTTTTTGATCAGTTATTTGACGGTGATAGGTTTTTGGGCCGTAGTACCTTACTTCTTCATCTAAAGTTTAGGTTTTCCTTTTCATTGTTCAGTTCAGTTCCCTGTTTTATTGTCACAAGTGATACCTATACTCTTATCCCTCTTTGAAACAACCTCCTTGTGAAAGGAGTATGAGAATCAGAGAACGGAGAAAACACTCGAACTCCTGTTGACTAAGGTAAAGACTCAACTACAAGTCTTCTTTCGTCTCTACCACGAGACGTATACTCAGATGTTCTCTGCAACACAGAGACTATACTTTACTGTTAGGATCTCCGGATCTCCGTTCAATGTCTCTGGTTGTCTGACATTCTTACTATATCAGATGGAAGTACGAAGGATCCGAAGGGCGTACGTACTCACGATTCAGCGAAGTCAGGACAGACTGAAAAACGGTGGGGTACTTGACATCGGACGGTCCGAAGAGACAGGTACCCTAAGAGGTCCGGTCTTATGACCTCACCCAACGGTACGGGAGGAGGTCACCTAGAAGGAGTGGGTCCCTAGTTTGGACGTAGAGGACGATGAGGACGTAACGTCCTCCTAAGAAATGACGACTCGGTGGTCCCTTCGGGAGAATTCAAAGGATGATGGAGATAAAAGAATCAAATTGTGTAAACGATACTTCTTACACGCTATATCTTCTCAAAGTTACCACTTTGTTCAATTTCAAGAGATATGTAAACCTGTCTGTTAGACGTATACCCTATGAGGCATTACTGTACCGATCTCGGTTGGTACATACATTTTTCAATTTTAAGAACAGGTGATAGGTCACAAACCGAGTACAATGTGGTCAAGACGGTCATGAACTATCATGGTCCCTTTGCAAGGTGACGGAAGGTCTGAGACAAGGATAACCGGAGACTCCCACGACCTTGTAATCTTATGGAGACAACTATGAAAATTGAGGGACGGAATCGTTCCCTTGTTTACTCACTCCCGCGAACGGTATCCTTGAGAACTCCAGGGCGACGAATTAGACACGAAGAAGGTTTGTGAGATATTCAGTGAACCCCGTTACTCCTTTCTGTTGATGAAGTAATCTAATAAAGACTTAGGTATACCCAGCCTTAAACCCGTTACATTTACTTACTGTTGTAAACTTTTTCTATCTATATAAACGTGTCTACCCTGTTCGTTATCTCCCTAAGTTCACCGTCCGTTTTCAAGTAAATGTATCTAGCATATCGGTCTGTCTTAGTCTGATAGGTTCCAAAATTATCCGAGACTAATGATTCAGGACACTGGAACCCACTACCGAACTTAAGAAACTCAGAATAGACACAATTTACTTCTATTATACATCGAACGTCCAAAGACATTCTTTCTTTACTCTATCTCGTATATCATTCGTGATTTTATTTACCGTAAATCAAATGGAATCTTGTATCCTAGACATTTAACACTTTCTACGGTCTCGTTCCGTCGTCAGTAGAAGTCCCAATATCCCACGGAGTAAACTTGGACTTAACTGACTCACTAACTCTTTCTTCTCCTGAACTTCAACCTTCCTTGTTGTGTTCGTTCCCTTATTACCATATTATTTCGTTTCGGAGAATCTGGTCTAAAAATTTTTTGTCTCCTCGTTTGTCAGAGACAGAAGACGTCCGTTAAGGGTTCTTTTTATTTCCTCGACAAAATTTTAGTCGAGGTCTGTAATGAAAAATACAAATGGTAAGGACAACGACCTTCCGACTAATTCAACCTTCACGTTAGTCAAAAGAATCCTTTACAATAATCACAATTAATCATAACCACACTTTGATCGTCCAAAGCTTATTGCCATCCCAGTTACCTTTAAAATCAGTGACGTTGAAACTCTCGTAGAGAATTTGATACTTCAACCGTTTGAAAAAGTATATAGGGTTTAATTTTTTTTTTGTGTTTTTTGATAGTTCGTGTCTTGGTCGATAATTGTCCTAATGACAGGTATTACGAAAGTCTTCCACTTCCCCTCCCTTTAACTCCATGTCTTGATGAATTTCTGCTGGTGACGATTGGGGTTTCTCTTTCTCTTCCCTGTATACTACATAAAGTAATAAACATATGTTAGATACGTCACAATCAAGTCAAAAAAAGTAATATAGGATTTGACTCGAAAATCACAAAATTTCCGGGAGACCTTATATAACGACAGGTATAACGACAGTTATTTCCCTAATATTCCTATAACACGAGGAATGTTATTACCTTAATGTAGGGGTTTATCGAGGGATAGTCACGGACGTTATTAGAAATTAGTGAGAAAACTGAACTTTAAAACTACCAAGGACAATTCAACGATTATTGAACCCTCTCTATTGTTATAATTCAAATTGTCATACTTCAGAACAATTTGGAATTCACTCTTAATTAACTAGTCTAGAAAGGTTGTTGTTGTTGTTTTAGACAACTTTTCTCTAAAATATTGTCTCACATATACCTTGATAGACCCCCCTCACTTAAACTAATCTTTCACAAATCCCGTACGTCTTATTTCTGTGATACCCCTATGGACCTCCTACCACATTTTCATAAACACTCATCCTTTTATCGACCTTCTTCTCCTTATTTCAAAGACCCCCTTTAAAATCGTTCTCAAATGGTACAGGACTCGTAATCCAGTTCCTGTGAGTGTAAAAAAAAAAAAGAATATGTGACTTCAAAATAGATCAGTCGAGACGGATATCTAGATCGATAATAAAATTCTTAAACAAAAGAATATTTAAAACTAAGTTAAAGAGAAGTATCAAGAATATAAACTGAAAAGTTCACATTCCTGGTCATTTTTATTCTTTTTTAAGGGATCACTTGTGACAATCGGAAGGAAGTCCCTTCCCTAATTTGTGATAAACTAGTCAACATAGGACTACTTTCCCCTTGTAACGTGACGTTGAAAAAAGACTAATAAGATTTTCCCAGATCGTTTGGAAAGTGTAGGAGGACGGAATGCACACTTCCATGCTTCTACTAATACCTACAACGTAAGGTTGGTTCCTTATGTAAAATCACTTTTGACTCCAATCCATTACTCAAAAATCTCGTCTTTATGAATAGGATGAGAAAGTTGGACACGAACATATAAACCACAATCCATTTGTTCTCTCCTTAAAAACCAAAATATTTTGTCTGTGTACCGTTTAGAATGGCACCCATTTCTAAAGAAAATTCGAATCACGAAATTACTACTTGTTACCAGAATCTTCACTAAAATAAAATATAGTAAAAAGAGCTCTCGTAATGTAGGGTCATTTATTGTTATTTATTCTTTATAAATCGAAACATACATACTCTCATTCTGAAATTGGAATCTTAAAGTCGGAAGACCCGACACAAAAGAGTGGACACTGAGAAAAAAAAAAATTTAACTTCATATCAACTAAATGTTACGAGACAATCAAAAGTCTACATATCGTGTCACTAAGTCAATATACATGTATGTATAAATAACAAAAGTTTACGAAATAGGAATAGTAGACACTGAGAAGATACTAAACATCAGATGATATGACATTCAAGGGGATAGGAGTTCAGAGACCTAATTAATCCTAGACGTATATACTCCAATATCTTTTAGATATGTCGTTTATGTCGTTTCACACGTGAATGTCTCTTGTGTAATCGATGAGTATTGATACTGGAGTCAAACTGAGAACTTGTATTAAGACACGGTTAGTCGTTGATTTCTTGAAAGGTAACAAAAAAATTACTTATTCCACAATCTTCTTATTCGGACAACTATAGTCCTTAATATATACGGTAGTTTAAGTAAAGGTGGTTCATGTCAATCATACTAAAATTAGTAAACAAAAGTTCATTTAGTCGAATTTCTGAATCAACTAGTACTCATCAAACCTTAAGTATTAAAATTAACTTTTAGTAACAACTTTAACACGAGAACAAGTTAATTTTAGAGACAATTGGTCTTTTTTTTTTTTTTGGTGTTGTGTAATGTTTGTCTAACATTTCTCTTTTGCTTCTCCTTTATTCACTTTCTTTTTCTGTATGGAGGACCACACCACATTATCCCCAACAGAATCTTCATATACGAAACTCTTTTCTCGTTTTTCTTGGGTCTCCCTATTTTTACATATTAAGACTAATATAGTGTGAGTATAAAGTAATACGTTCCAATCGTCCCTCTACTCTTAGGTTCTGAAATTGGGTTAGGATTTTTCCATTGTTTAATAGTAATCGAAAGACGTGGTACATTCTAGAGTCCCCTTCTACAATTTATCACTCCGACGAACAACGTGTCGACTTTAACCCCCAGAGAACTGTCGAGCGGTTTTGCTTTCGTGGATGTACTTTTGAGTTGATAATAATATTAGTCTTCACTTACTTGTATGAAGAGGAATAGACCTAAATTTATATTAACCTACTTTAGTGAAGTATAATTTTCTAGAAGAAATTTTTTATAAACCCTTTGATTTCGTTGTTATCGCGTACTTACTTGACGTAACTTAAAACGGCACTCCACTAAAGACAAGTCCCTATTTTTAAACAGTAAATCTTACATTATCGTCAAGATAGGATAAAAGAATTACCATCTTAAATATCAAGGGATGAGAGTTTCTGTACTGTGATAAATATTATTTTCTTTTAAGGAAACTCGTGTACTTTCACGAAATATTATTATTATTCATTTTGACTTCTTAGGTAGTGAGGGAACTTTTTACACCTTGAACAAAATAACCAAGACGATGTTCCTTTTTTATAAAAGTATTCATACCCTCTTTAGTCTTAAATACGTTGTATTTTCTATACAGGTGTATTTTCTATACAGGAAAAATGCTAGGAAGATTTATTGTAATCTCGTTTCTGACCATCCCGACACATTAATAAAACGAAGGTATTCTTCTAATTGTATATTAGAATTGATATAAAGTTGGACTAATAAATAAACTCACTCGTGTATAGAAACCCTCTCCGTAGATCACTTCACTCCCCTCTCCATCTGTGGACGAATCTATCAATATACAGGTCTATGTCAGGACCACTGGTTGTACTACTCTTGGTCTTAAGTAGAGTAAGTAGACTAATATTTTATACTGTTATAATAATCTACTTACAGTAAGTACATGTTTTAACCCATACTATACGTATTACTAAAATACACGTGGACTCTGACGAAAGGGCTTTACTACAAAACATATGTACATAATAGCAAAGATCCTCTAGAGTTCAGTGACTTTATCTCTTTTCTAGAGTAATAGAGATAAATTATCGTATAAAAATTATAATTTTACCTCTTTGAAATAAAGACTGTTCAACGTCGGATAGATAAATCCACCGATATTTAAGATATAAAAGTCGAATCTGGAGAGGAGTCTTAAAGTCAAGCCACACCGGTTCACAGATGACCCATAGAGACGTGTAGGGTGACCAGGGAATTTAGTTGTACAGGTTCAGGGTGTACCTTTAGTACGAAGAAATGGATTCGAAACGGTACAGAGGTTCCAGAGATGTATGAGTGGGAAAGGGAATCCATGTGGACATCACCTTTATATCTGAAAGTATAATTTAAACTTTGGTGTAGGATTATTAGGATAGAGGAATTATTATTATTCGTAAAAAGTATATACCGTGGAGGAAATGTAGGATTCAAGTCAGAGATGAATAAAAAGGTCGAGCAGATGAACAAAGGTTAGAACGGAAGAAGTTTTGATAAGTCAGGTGGGATGTCGGACGCAATCGGGAATACCTTACGTATAGACTGGCACAATGAGGGTATTGATTTCATAAAGTTACCCTGAAGATCTATTTGTGTAGTCAAATATTCACACAAATAGACTTGGTGAAGAACTTTGTGTATTTTGGTACCTATCATTTTCTTTTAAATTTTTTATCTTTTGGTGTTTCTGTTTCTCTTACCTTTTCCTTTGGGTCGTCTGATCTGTGTAGGTGTTTAAAACCCTCTACCTTCCGTTTACTTACTCGTTATTAAATACGTTGTCTTACTGATGAAGGGACCACCGAGTCGACCATTTCTTAGGTGGACGTTACACCCTCTGGACCCAAGTTAGGGACCCAACCCTTCTAGGGTACCTCTTTCCTTGTCGATGGGTGAGGTCATAAGACCGGACCTTTTAGGGTTCAGCCTGTGTTGATTTACTGAAAGTGTATTGTATTGTATTGTATTGTATTGTATTGTATTGTATTGTATTGTACTACATTACATTGTATCGTATTTTATTACAAATTTCTCTATTTTGAGTTTGTGTACGTGTCCCTCCTCACTTAAGACATTATTTTATCTTCTTGAGTCTTTGATTTCCGTCGTCAATTAAGATCTCTGTCTCTAAGACCAAAAATTTATCTTTATTCTTCTAACCAACTTTTAAACCCTTTCATCATTCTAGGGTCTAGAAGAATTCTTCGAGTATAGGAAAGAAAATCCGTTGTCTAGACCTCATCTTATATATATAAAAAAGTTTTCATGAAATTATGGAACTTTATATGTACTATGTACACAATTTTATAAGTATATTAAAGTAATGTTACGTGTTCTTTGAATATTAGTTAACTATTGGACTCGTCAACACTAAGAGAAGACGACAACAAGAGAACGTTCGAAAGACACCGGAAAGTCCGTCGTGTCAAAAGTCTTTCATCTAAAAATTATTTATGAAGTAACTGAAAGTTATTTGACACATGTTTAACCGAAAGAACGACTCGTTCCAAATTCCCTATCCTCTAAAGATCTTGGAAATTGGACTTTTTAGAACCTATTAGAAATAATTACCCCATAAACTCTAAGATACTATCACAGTATTAACCATAAATTCTTCCTCATCGTCTACCTTTGGTATGGATTCACCACTCTTACTTCTCTGAACCCTCTCCACTGTTTGACATCCATTATATGTGACTTCTTAATGTATTGTACAAATTTTGGACGGAACATAAAACTACCCAACGTCTCTATCTGATCACGTCGTACCTCTGTCCCATGTCTTTTAGGTCAGAAACCCTTGGTTTTTCTATTATTCCGACTCTATTTTCCATCCATCCAATATTTTATCCTACCTTAAAACGAAGGAAACTCGTACCATACACAACAGTAAAACTTCGGAAAAGTTAAAAGTATAGAAAAATCACGGTTGAACCCTCTGTATAATAGTACTGACTTAACCTCTTGACTGTCGGATGGTCTTTCACAGTAACATAGTAAACCCTGATCACTTCTACTTTTATTATATATATATATATAAAAAAAAAAAAACGTGTTCGTGGGGTCCTTTAATTGGAGCTTTATGTTGACTCCTCATCCATGACAATACTGAAGAAATACCTAGTCGTTCACCTACTTTATACCACTTCGATATATTCATCTGGTTTCTATATGTTCTTCTGTACGTAACTCATTTTTCATTTGAACTTGGGACGAATAGTTGAGAACTAAACTGGTCTCTGTCAAGACAGACTTTGTACTCTAAGATATATCTTCGTACTCCCTTAATCCTTCATTTTAGACTACTCATAAAAAGGACTTTATAAGGTCGACAGTAAGACTCCCGGGATCAGGACTTTATCACCGTCCAATTCTATAATTTAAAAAGACCCTTGAGAAGTACCTGACAACGGTATAGTTACTGTTACGTCTGTCTTTGGGTCACTAAAAATTTCTCGTACGACAAACCACATAGGAGACACATCTTGTCGATGTGTTTCTCGTCGATTGTTACAAGTAGACTTAAGAAATAATAAACAGTTTTCTTTATGACAAAAGACTGTATTAGAAAGAAAGGACTCTTTTCTTTTATTAGTCACCACGGATAACATTGATACGAAATTGTAGACCGGAAAAGAGGATTTCTGGTTTTGTAATTATACTGGGGTTTTCTTTCTTTCACTATACTTATATTTAGTTCATAAAAATTTAAATTTTTAGACTGTGGGACAAAGAGAGAAAGAAGAAAATTACGTAATTCGTAGTAGAGTATGTTCGTACTTGTATTTGGTACTGGTCAAATGATTCAATTCGATATTAGTTTTCTTGTATGTTACTATATAAACAAAAAGGAAAGAACAGAAACGTAAATTAAAAGTATATATAGATACAGACACGTCCCTGAAACAGAGGACCTCCGACTATGAGAACGTTCAAATTGTCACTTCTGTCTACTCCCCTTATGCACTGACCGCTCCGATACAACCCATTACACCTGTCCCGGTCTGACATAACCTACTCATCCCTTCGTCCCAAGACTATGGTTTCCCTCGGTCTCAAAGGTGGAAACAAACGACTCCTTTGATCGAGTCTCTATTCCTTGACCGAAAACTACTAGAGGAGAGATGTATACTTTCTGTATGAAAGTTTACTTAAGGACATTCCTGAAAAGTAATATCAAAACTATTACCAGTACCACCGTATAACACAAAGTTCTGATCTTTTTTCTGTTCAAACTCTCTGATACAGGTTATAAACACAGGCGACGTGGTCAGAGGGAGACGACTCGAGACCCCTCAACAACACAACCCCCTACTCTATGAGTTCTACTATGACCTCCATTTATAAACAGGATTATGAAAATTTTTAAAATAAAATAACTGTACATGAACGAACTGTTGCAACACAAGTAAAGATGACATGTCGTCTCACTAAGTCAATATGTGTGTATACGTGTGTGTGTGTGTGTGTGTGTGTGGAAAAAACGAGATTATGAAAAACGTGTCGTTTCATCATGTTCATCATGTTCCAGACAATTCATTTAAGCTACACATGGGAGTACTGTAGATATTAATACAATCCATTAATCTTATCATTTTTCCTCAGGTCTTACCACCGTCGATTTTCTGTTTCTTCCCTTTTCGGCCACTTTTATCTTGTTTCCTTCCAGACTCCTGTCTTCACTCCTGGAGTCCATTTTGTTTGTCGGGAGGACCGGTCGGGTTAAATGTATCCCGTCCGGGTCCGCCTCCTCTTTTTTTTGTATATTTTTCTCCTCAGCTTTAACTCACCCCCCACACCCCCCTACCCCCACACCCCGACGAAGAGAAGAGAAACACAGAAAACCCAACCACCGGACGGGAGTGCGGAGCTCCTACACAAAAGGAAACGAACGTTTATTTTCACTCGACATTGTGCTTCCCCATTGTGACCAGGTAGGTGGCGAAGTGTAAAAACGACACCACTCTCTCTTGGTTCCGTTAATGTGTGAGGGGACTGTTAATCTTTTTTATCTGAACTTCTTATTTTCCTTACTCAAAATTTTTTACATGAACCATTACGGTTATGGGTGTATTGACGGTTTTACATATCGTGAAGGATACACGGTGTATGAGCAGAGTGATGTAAATAGTAGAGTACATGCGTACTCATGTCTTTTTGAGACACTCGATCCATTATTATAGTAGTAAAACATTTTCTCCGTCTAACCTTTAAGTCAAGGTCCGTTCCACCAAGGTCTCTCACGGGAGAAATTTAGACATATCATGATGGTGAAGATTTTGTTCCGATAATTTTTTTTTTTATAACCTGTCGTTTCACTTAGTCAATATGTATATAGGTGAGAAAAATCTAAGAAAAGGGTATATCCAGTAATGTCTCATGATTCATACGACACGGTATGTCGTCCAAGAATAATCGATAGACACAGTAATTATCTTCACCCATATACAGTCAGGATTAGAGGGTTAAATAACGAGGGGTTCCGGTTCAAAAGACTGAACCGAAATACTGTTCTGGCACCGAACCTGTAGAAACACTCGACCACCCCAAACACAGACCGTGTTGAGTTAGTAGAAAAAGAGGTGGGAAAGGATTGAAAATATCACCTAGAGGGTGGGACGTCAGAGTACGAGATAGTGAAGGGATGTGAAAACAAGATTACCCTTTCGTGTACTATTTTACATAAGAGATTTTTACAATACAATAAGGAGAGTTTTTATATAAGGAAGTTCATATCTATTACAATTGAGAAGGTCTATATAAACGTAAGAGTTTCTCCTTCGCACCTCTCCTCTAACCCTTTTATAATTCATCCATAACTAGTCTAAAGATTTACGAGGAGTTTAGCATTTTTTTTTTTTTTTTTTCTATTAATGTATGAAGGGATGGAAATACCCTTCTGACTGAAATATCACGATAGTCATGAAGGAACGGTATACACTTCCAGTTTTCTTTGACCTATCAAAATTATAGTGAAGTCTCCGAGGACGAAGGAGATGAGAAGGACTTAAGTAATGATGGGAGACCTAAAGACACTTTTCCTTTTTAGAGATGATAAACATCACATTAAACCCTAATTTAAGACCGAATAACATGACGATCCAAACCGTTTATAATTATGTACTGAGGGTACGATTAAACTTAGAGTATATTACTTACTAAAAATCACATTTATGTAGAGTACGTTATAAACCCTGAATATGCTTTTAATAAACGACAAATAGACTTTAAACTTAAATTAACCTGTGAAACACAAAAATGGTCCATTAGTATGAGTCTCACCAACAGAGATCTCTCTTTTGTTTTGTTTTGTCTTGTTTTGAAGACGAATACCTATAGAACATCATTAAATTAATGATTAACCATTTTTATACTTTGTGTCACCACCTATGCCTCTTTCCCTGTTTAGATATGTACGTTACCTTCTTCTTATTTATACACAACTTATGAACGGACTTGACACGACTACTCGGTTCAACAGAATATCTCTTCAATACTTATATTCATTGTTTCCTTTTCAGTAATATTTTCATTTAGGTCTATAGGTTCCTAAAACCAAGTCAACAACCTACTTTTCTTCCCACGTATTTAATTAGTCTCGTTTCTTATCCAACTCCGGTCCTTCAACTTATTTCAAATTCTATAATTCGTTTTGAATTTACAATAAAGTCCGTTAATAAGGTTTTAGAGTTCCAGACAATTAAACGATAACTTATAGAATGTTGGTCTTTATAGTGTGATGTCTCTTTCATGATTAGAAAACTGTAATGTATCAGTATTAGGACGAACAGAGAAAGAAGAAATTACGTAATTCGTGGTAGAATATGTCCGTACTTGTATTTGACTTGTCAAACGATTCAATATGATATTAGTTTTCTTGTATATTACTACATCAAAGGAAAGAACAGGAACAAGAACAGGAACAACAAGGAAAGGAAAGAACAGAAACGTAAATTAAAAGTGTTAGTGTCTTTTGATTAGTTTGACTAGTGTGTCTGGTGTCGAAAGAGATTGAGTCACTTTGATACTCAGTACGGTACATCCCGGTGGGTTCTAATTACCGAGTACCACCTCTCAAGACTTTTTTACACCAGGTGACCTCTTCCCTTTCCGTTTGGCACAGTAATAAGAACTCTTGGGGTACTTGTCTTACTTTTCCGTTTTTCTATATTGTGACTTTCTACTTTAGTCCGGTCATCCATGGGTTATACTATGACCTCTTCTCACCTTTTTATTGAGGTCTCTCTTACTCCTCTACCTCGGTTTCGTTTTTGTTACGGGTCAACACCTACACTGACCACTAGCTTCATTTCAGACTACGACATTTCTCGTTATAACGTATTCTTGGACCTTACAATCCAGGTACTTAGTTCCATTTAATCTTCACCAGTTTGTCCTCTACCGTTCTCACTTGTAGTTGTAAGATCCTTAGTCGCTTGATTTTACCTGACCTTATCTACTTAAATTAAGTCTACTGGTAATATTGATCACGACACCCGTTCTTAGGGAATCTTCTTTACCTCATTGGGAGTATCAATTGTTTTCTCAGGCTTTACGTCATGAACCTACGTTAGAGTTTTTACTGTCTTACTAGAGACAAACATAGGTTCCGTTTAGTAAGTTATAACCTCGTTAGGTTCAGATACGGGGTTGGTTATTACGACTTCTTTGAATACAACTTGCTAAGATACTTCTGAATGTTCTGGAAGATCTTGATTGTGGGTCTTTTCTACAGGACAAGTAGTATCCCCTGACCTTACGTTTTCATCCTTCAGTTCTCTATGTACCTCATTGTCCGTTTAAACCGGAACTTCATGTTTTACTTCGTGCCGTTTCCGATTGTTTCAAGTCGGTTCTCTTCCGTGACCAGTATCGTTTGTGGGAGAAGGTTGTTGTGTCCTTTTCAGAGATGTGTACCTGTAGTGGTCTAACAGTTGTGGTTTTAGTCTAACTAATATGAGAAACGTCGGTTTGTTCCTCTTCGAGAGATGTCAGTTGTTTTCGGTCTAGTCCTCGACTGACACCGAGACTAGTACTTAAGGAATAACAGTTTAAGTCTGAATTTAACTTATTTCACCCCTTTTGGGGATCTGGTAAGTTCATACTGGATTTAGTTTAGGGAATACTAATATGTCACCTTCACTCTTTATCTAAGTTCTCTACTCTACATTATCTGTCACAAGGACTTCTCTATACCTACCTCCAAACACTGTAACATGTCCTCCGTCACTAGTTCTGGTACGGGTTCTTTTTCTTTACGTTTTTCCGTTTTACCGATAGTCTCCTCCGGAATGTTTATCGACTCTTTTCTTTTCTGTGTTTTCCGTTTCCGCTTTTCCTTTCTATATGGGTAAACTTACGTCTCAAGGTTTCTTATCGTTCCTCTCTATTCTTTCGGAAGGAGGTACTAGTTACGTTTCTTTATTCCCTTTTGTTATCTTACCCTTTCTGATCTCTAGAGAAGTTCTTTTAATCTCTACGGTTCCTTGTAAAGTACGTTTCTACCTGTGTTATTTCCTGTCTTTACCATCGCTGGATTGTCTTCGTCTTCTATAATACTTCTCCACCGTTCTTATGTGTCTTCTTAATATGTTTTTTCTGGAAGTGTTGGGTCTATTGCTGCTACGACACTAGTCAGTGGATCTCGGTCTGTAGGACCTTACACTTCAGTTCACCCGGAATTCTTCGTAGTGATGCTTGTTTAGAACACTTCCACTACATTAAAGCCAACTCGATAAAGTTTAGGATTTTCTACTACGACACTTTCACGGCGTGAGTTATACGGTCGTTTAAACCTTTTGAGTCGTCACCGGTGTTCTGACCTTTTCCAATCAAATGTAAAGTTAGGAGGTTTTCCCGTTACGGTTTCTTACAACTTTGATAGTGTATGAAAGTGAATAGAGTGTACGATCGTTGTATTACGAGTTTTAAGAGGTTCACTCCGAAGTTGTCACGTACTTGGTTTTGAAGGTCTACAAGTTCGACGTAAATCTTTTCCGTCTCCTTGGTCTCTAGTTCAACGGTTGTAGAGAACCTAGTATCTTTTCCGTTCTATTAAGGTCTCTTTTTGTAGATGAAGACGAAGTAACTAATGTGGTTTCTGAAACTATCGCATATAGTGTTTTTACACACCTTTTAAGAAGTTCTCTACCCTTATGGTCTTGTACAATTGACGGAGACTCTTTAAACATACGTCCTGATCTTCGTTGTCAATCTTGGCCTGTACCTTGTTGTCTGACCAAGGTTTGACCCTTTCCTCATGTAGTTCCGACATATAGCAGTGGGACGAATAAATTGAATATACGTCTCATGTAGTACCCTTTACGTCCCGACCTACTTCCTGTTCGACTTTCGTTCTAACGACACTCTTTATAGTTATTGGAGTTTATACGTCTACTAGGTTGGGAAGACCGTCTTTCACTTCTTGATTTTCCGTGGACTACTTTCATTTTCTCCTCTCACTTCTTCAACCGAATTTCGAGTTGTAAGTCTTTTGATTCTAGTACCGTAGGACAGGGTAGTAAAGTACCGTTTATCTACTCCTTTATAACCTTTGTCACTGTCTGAAATAAAAGAACCCGAGGTTTTAATGACATCTACCCCTGACGTGGTTTCTTTAATTTTCTGTGAGGAACCTTCTTTTCGATACTGGTTGGATTTGTCGTATCATTTTTCGTCTCTGTAATGAAACGGTTGTTTCCAGGCAGATCAATTTCGATACTAAAAAGGTCAAAGACTCACGGCTTCTTGACTGAGAAAACTAGACACCACAACCTCTTCTGAGAACTCTCAAGGAACCTGACGTTCCTTTAGTTTGGTCAGTTAGGATTTTCTTTAGTCAGGACTTATAAGTATCCTTCCCGACTACGACATTGACTTTGAGGTTATGAAACCGGTACACTACGCCTCTTGACCGAGTAACCTTTTCTGAAACTACGACCCTTTCTAACTTCCCTCCTCCTCTTCCCCTGTTGTCTCCTCCTTTAACAACCTACCGCAAAGGCTGAACTACCTGTACTCAACTTCGTCCGATGACCTCTACCACAACTTGTCCCTCAAGACCGTACGACGTCAGATATCCCAGCGTCTCAACCTGTGCTGACTCACTGACTTGACTTGACAGCGTGACAATTACTTAATACTTATATGGAATATAAATTGTAAATTAATTCTACTAACCCGTTTCACTAATAAGTGTTCGTTTTGATTTTAACGTTTTATGGTATATGTATCAGACAAGACCTTTTTAAGATTAGTAAATCACGATAAAAGACTACAGTGGTTTATGAAGTTCATATTTTCTATTAGGTCAAAGTAAAGGGTGACCCAATACTCAAACGAGGGGGGAGTTCTCTACTAAGAAGTTTATCGTCTGTTGATCTTCGATTCAAGTCTCTTCTGCTACCGTGGGATGAGGTCATGAGAACGGACCTTTTAGGTTACCTACCTCCTAGGACCATCCGACGTCAGGTACCCCAGCTCTTCTCAGACTGTACTGACTCACTGAAGTGAAAGTGAAAAGTGAAAGTACGTAACCTTTTCCTTTACCGTTGGGTGAGGTCACAAGAACGGACCTCTTAGGGTACCCAACCCCTCAGACCACCCGACGGTATAAACCCCAGCGTGTCTCAACATGTACTGACTTCGTTGAATCGTCGTCGTCGTCGTCTTCGATTCAATCCTTTATGTTCAAACTAAATGTCTTAACTGTTAGTTCACATAAAATAAAAAACAAGATCGATCTCACGGGTAATCGATAAAACTAAACGAATTAAAATCAAACTAAAATTTTGAATTTTAGTAGTAAGTATACCATTCCATTTATGGATTAGTCTGTCGAAAACGTTCTAGGACTTTGATTCTTAATCTTATCTTACATTCTTTTTGTTTTGGGTGATGTTATAATATTTATTTAATCGGAGGTTAATTTTATTTATTTAATTAAGTTTTTTTATATAAAAGTCACATCTCTGTCCCTATATCCGGTATGTGTCAGTCTCTTCTTGTCCCAATGACACCCCTGACATTAGGACTTAAAGTACTAAACAGAAGACACTAATGTTTAAATTACGACATCTTCCTAACACACTGAAAAAGGAAATAAAAATGATGCTAAATAAACACTTATTAGTCCCTTCCTAGTCCGAATCTACACTGGACTTAGACGGGTTTGATCCTCCTGGGACGTAGAAAATCCATCTGTCTTCCCCCTTTTTTGTCATACCCCTACACTAGAGAAGTTTTCATGTGTTCAAGTCGTGTGACACTCGAAAGTAACATCTTTTACTGTCTTTTGCTAAAACGTGAAACTGAAGTAAACGTCGACTTCTAAAGGTTTTACGAAACGTTACCTGTGTCTTCGAAATCTCTCAAACAACTTTGAGACGTCCCGATCAGCACTGTCACTTACTTAAAGTCTCCTATCGAGTGTCAACTTTGACTGTTGTCTTCCCTTCTCTTCGATTCCCTCGTATGAAAACGTACCTAAATGATTTCATATCGAATGGTGTCACTTCGTATACATGTCAACAAACTCTTTATTATTTGTCCGTTTCACATATCGTCAATTACATACTCAACAAAACAAAAATCTTTTCTAAACCTCAGTGTATACTCCTATTATAACGTACATATGTGTTTCTAGACAGTTCGACTAGTATGTAGTCGGACTAAGGACACAACAGTGTAGTACGGAAAACTACCTTTCCCTTTATATGTCAGTTAATTATTCCAGAACAATGAGGTCAAGACTATCTCAACCCATAAACCGTATGAAAAATATAACTAATGGAATAAAAAGAAGCTATAACGGTCTTTACAATCAAAAGGTCCGATACGGTTAAATCCGTTATCTATAAGGTCTACTATTGGAAATGACATAAGTCATACATAATTTGTTGACCATTCTGTGTTTTCTGTATATATGTGAGTGTGTAACCACCTCCAGCGCATTTAGAGTCCTAGGAAAACCAAGAAAAACTTCTTCCTAAATTACATTCAGAACGACGGATTTGTTTAAATCGACTTTAACTATACTATTAATCATAATTACAATTATGAAAGACTAAAGTAGATAAAAATCGAGTTGTATACGGTAAGGATTTCAATTAGTTGGATTCGGAGACTTCGGACGTTTACGTCATACATACGATACCTTTTTTAATTAATTACAAGATTTACTATTTATTCCTTCTTTTACCACTTACCTTAGGTTAGAACCTCGTCGTTTGTATATTTATTTATTTTTCTTTAATTTACTTTAAAAGGGAAGTTCAATACCTCATAGTTCGTATACTAGTCTCTTTCTTGAACGAATTACCCCTTCTTATTTTTGTTGATAATTTTCAAACTTTCCCACGAATTGTAGTCATATTTCTACGTTTGTTACCACTTACTTAATTTTACATCTGATAGTCAGTTTTTCTTAGTAAGGTTGGAAAATTCACATTTATCAGTGTTTTTACCAATAGGACTAAACCCAGTTGAATATTATTTTCGTCTAATCGGATCTCTCCTTATCTTTTCCTCTCTGTTTGTTTTTCATCGGTTCAAAATCCGAAAGTGACTTGTGTAGATATAACTATACTTATTATTTTCTTTGTTTCTCTACATTCCGACTCCGTTTTTTGTTGTTTGGGTTTTATAAAACTCACTTTATATACAACATATTTATCTGAGATGATGGTTACTTTACGAATTTCGTAAAAACGTACACTCTTTATTTTACAGTCTTTTGGTCTTAAACTATTTATAAACCGTATTACGTCATATCAATAAAACGGACTTAAGAACAAGTGGTAAAAGAGTACTTTAAAGAATGTAATGTCATCTTTTCGTCACAAAATTATTCTCTCGGTACAGATGAAAGTATTAACTTTGGGTTTTCTACTCGAGATAAAGTAGTGTAACTATATTTAGTCTCGAGATGTGACCGCTGGGTGAGGTCATGAGAACGGACCTCTTAGGGTACCTGCCTCCTCGGACCACCCAACGTCAGGTACCGCAGCAATTCTCAGCCTGTGCTAATTCGCTGAAGTGAAAGTGAAAAGTGAAAGGACGTAACCTCTCCCTTTACCTTTGGGTGAACTCACAAGAACGAACCTCTTAGGGTCCCTCGGACCACCCGACGGCAGATACCCCAGCGTGTCTCAACCTGTACTGACATCGCGGAATCGTCGTACTTTACTTTTTCCTTTCCTTTTGTATAAATAGACATACTCTTACTAAATCTTTATTTACGTGATAATTTTAACTATTTTCCCCTTTTAAACAAATTTGTATTCAATTTTACTTTCATTGTATATACCTTCATTATCCTTCTCCTATCACTTTGACTAGGTAGATATTCACTTCGTTTACTTTCCTTACTCATAGTTCCATATAACCACGGGTCTATCAAGTTCCAACAGGCTTTAAGGAACTTGTAGACCTAAACGTCACCCTAAATCTTGAATTTATATTACACACTTGAGAGAGACACGTGTTTCCCCTAAGAATATCGAATAAGAATTAAATCTTTTTTTCTAGTTAACCGGGGAATCCGAGAAATTTCATCAACGATGTCTTCGAAAACATATCAAATCTATAACGAAAAGAGTGAATATTTTTGTTTTGTTCGAAAGACTAGTGTAAGTTGAATAGGACTTAAAACCTCGGACGTAATTTTTAATACACTACGTAAGGACTTGATTTTTTTGAGAAAACAAAATGGATATTTTATCTTGACGTTTTTTATACTTATAGTCATTGTATGTATGTACAGAAATGCATGGATTTTTACTTTGACTTAAAAATATATATTAAAAATTACTAGAATCTTATTTGAGATCTTTACTTCAGGTCTTTCTAGAGAATGTAAAAGAGGTAAAACGGGTCATAAAGATAAAACATTAAGACGGACCGACAGTATACTCTAATCTTTTAATCTGTGAATATCATTCTATATGAATTTTCTTATAAAGTTTCTTTACAAAACTAAAGTAAAATTTACTTGTCAAGTCAAGTCAAGTAAAGTCAGCGAGTCAGTACAGGTTGAGAAACGTTGGTGTACTTAGCGTCGTACGGTCCGGAGGAACAGGTAGTGGTTGAGGACCTCAAATGAGTTTGAGTACAGGTAGTTCAGTCACTACGGTAGGTCGGTAGAATAGGAGACAGCAGGGGAAGAGGAGGATGGTGGTTAGGGAGGATCGTATCGTTACCTTAAACTGTACGATGGATTTTCTCCGAAGACGGAAATATTCGGATCAGACAGTGGTACGTTCTGTCTGAACATAGCTTTCGGAGGAGTTACTGTCTCATAGTCATACAGGTAGTGTACACACCTCTCAAGTCTTGGAAAATACTATAGTGAAGGGGGTGGCTCACACTGGAGATACTGAGAATGGTTGACATAAAGTTTAGAGTCATAAAATCTCATAGTAAAATAATGGAAAATAATTTGTCGAGTAATAGGTCGACCACCTAATGGACAATTTTACAAAAAGAATATAAAGAGGACGATCTAATGATATATATAAAAAAATTAAAAATAAAAACGAAATAAAATGAAATGTTATGACATAACCAAAACGGTATGTAACTGTACTTAGGTGGTGCCCATATGTACGCAAGGGTTTGTACTTGGGGGGAGGGTGGAGGGAGGGGTATTGTAGAGAGATCCAGTAGGGGTACGTGGTCGGACTTCGTAGGACATAAGACGTAACCTGTATCTGACCGTTAAGCAAAGAATGTACTATCATATGTACAAAGTTACGGTATCATAAAATGAGGTAAAGTTCAACCATCACAATCACCATTTCATAGACGGACGGTTACGTCCTCTGTGTTTTCTACATCCCAAGATAGGGACCCAGTCCTTTTTGGGGACCTCCTCCTTTACCGTTGGGTAAAGTCATAAGAACTGACCCTTTAGGGTAGCTGTCTCCTCGGACCACCCGATGTCAGGTATCCTAGCGTTTTCTCAACCTGTGCTGAATCACTGATTTGTTGTTGTTTCAATTAATTTGATGATTAGCTTTTACAATGATTTTGGTTCTCAGGAACCAGAATGTCTTTATTATAAGATAACATCCGTAGGTTTATTACTTATAAATCTTGTACTATACCCGAAGGAACCTCTTCTAAGCTAGGGACCCAGTCCTTCTAGGGGACCTCTTCCCTTACCGATGGGCGAGGTTATAAGAAGGGACCTCTAAGGGTTCCTGTGTCTGACCGATGTCAGGTACGTCAACGTTTCTCAACCTGTACTGACTCGTGTGTGTCCGAATCGTTCGATTTGAACAATAGACAAAAAATTTATTATAAATAAATAAATAAATAATAACGGACACGGACCAGAAACAATTACACACCCGATGAGAGATCAACATCATACGTCCGAAGAGTAAAGTCACCTAAGAGAACTATACCTCGTGCTCTTGATCCCCTGTACCCTAAGTTATCAACACCGAGGACCCGGGATCTCGTACCCGAGTTATCAACAGTACGTACCGCGATCGACGAGGCACCGTACACTCTAGAAGGAACTGGTCCCTAACTTGGGAACAGACGACGTGACCGTTTGACTAAGAAATGGTGACTCGGTTCTCCTTGGGGGATTTCAATAATATGAAATAGAAAGTCAAGTCAAGTCAAGTCAAGTCAAGTCAGTGAGTCAGCACAGACTGAGAAACACTGGGGTACTTAGCGTCGTGCGGTCCGGACGGACAGGTAGTGGTTGATGGCCTCAAGTGTGTTTGAGTGCAGGTAACTCAGCGATTACAGTAGATCGGTAGAGTAGGAGACAGTAGGGGAAAAGGAGGACGGGGGTTAGGGAGGGTCGTAGTCTCACAAAAGGTCACTCAGTTGTGAAGAGTACTCCACCGGTTTCGTAACCTCAAAGTCAAAATCGTTGTCAGGAAGGTTACTTGTGGGTCCTGACTAGAGGAAATCTTACCTGACCAACCTAGAGAAACGTCAGGTCACCTGAGTGTTCTCAGAAGAGGTTGTGGTGTCAAGTTTTCGTAGTTAAGAAGTCACGAGTCGAAAGAAGTGTCAGGTTGAGAGTGTAGGTATGTCCTGGTGACCTTTTTGGTCTCGGAAGTGATCTACCTGGAAACAACTTTCATTATAGAGACGAAAACTTATACGATGGATCCAACCTGTATTGAAAGGAAGGTTCCTCATTAACAGAAAATTAAAGTACCGACGTTAGTAGTAGACACCACTAAAACCTCGGGGGTTTTTATTTCAGACTGTGACGAAGGTGACAAAGGGGTAGATAAAGGGTATTTCACTACCCTGGTCTACGGTACTAGAATCAAAAGACTTACAACTCGAAATTCGGTTGAAAAAGTGAGAGGAGAAAGTGAAAGTAGTTCTCCGAAAAATCAAGGAGAAGTGAAAGACGGTATTCCCACCACAAAAGACGTATAGACTCCAATGACTATAAAGAGGACCGTTAGAACTAAAGTCGAACACGAAGAAGGTCGGGTCGTAAAGAGTACTACATGAGACGTATATTCAATTTATTCGTCCCACTGTTATGTGTCGGAACTGCATGAGGAAAAGGATAAACCTTCGTCAGACAACAAGGTACAGGTCAAGATTCACAACGAAGGACTGGACGTATATCCAAAGAGTTCACCGTCCAGTCCACCAGACCATAAGGCTAGAGAAAGTCTTAAAAGGTGTCAAGTAACACTAGGTGTGTCACTTTCCGAAACCGTATCAGTTATTTCGTCTTTCTCTACAAAAAGGCCTTGAGAGAACGAAAAAGTTACTAGGTCGTCTACAACCGTTAAACTAGAGACCAAGGAGACGGAAAAGATTTTGGTCGAACTTGTAAACTCGGAATGAAATGATCGTAGACTCTACTCACGTTAACACGTCATCGAACTCGTAATAAACCGTAACGGAAAGGAACCATAACGTTACTTTTGACTAGAAAAGGTCGGGACACCGGTGACGGCTCAAAAGGTTTAATGGACTGTATAACTCACGTCGTGAAAGTGTCGTAGTAGAAAGTCCTAAACTTTATCGAGTTGACCTTAAGGTAGTGGAGGTGATCGAAACAAACATCACTACGAAAGATTCCGGGTGAACTGAAGTGTAAGGTCCGACAGACCGAGATGCACTCACTAGTGTGGTAGTACTAATAGACCCAGGATTTCTAGAAAAAACATGTCAAGAAGACACATAAGGACGGTGGAGAAGAATTATAGAAGAGGAAGACAATCCAGGTATGGTAAAAACAGGAAATAGCTCGGGTAGAAACGTACTTTACAAGGGAACCATAGGGACTAAAGGAACTTCTCTAGAGAACAGAAAGGATAAGACAACAAAAGGAGATAAAGAAACGTAACTAGCGACTCTTTACGAAAGAATAGAGAAGAACGATAATAGACCTTGAGACGTGAGTCTACTAAAATAGAAAGGAAAGGAGGAAATGAAGAACGAAGAGAAGAAAAGTGACCATAAACATTCCGGAGGAGTCTGTCGGTAAAACGAAAGAACGTGAAGAAAGGGTACTCATACCAGAACTAGAGAACATGTTACAGTGTTTGGAGGTAGGTATCAAGTAGTACGTGAGACAGATCGTCTAGATCTGGGAATTTAGACATAGAGTCAAGGTGACATATTAGTATTCCCTAAACTAAATCCAATATACACTTACTAGATCTCCAAAGGGATGAAAGAAGTTAAATTCAGACTTAAACCGTTATTCCTTAAGTACTAGACTCCATGTCAGTCGAGGGTCAGAACAAAAACGATTGACATATTTCGAGAACCTTTTGTAGTCAAAAGTAAGGTTAGGGTTTCTTTCCGTTACAGTTTCTTACGAGTTTGATGACGTGTTAAGGTAAGTAGAGTGTGTGATCATTTCATTACAAGTTTTAAGAGGTTCGGTCCGAAGTGATTATACACTTGGTAATTGTAGGTCTACAAGTTCAACAAAAATCTTTTCCGTGACCTTGGTCTCTAGTTTAATGGTTGTGGACGACCTAGTAACTTTTTCGTTCTCTCAAGGTCTTTTTGTAGATAAAGACGAAAGAACTGATACGGTTTCGGAAACTAACACACCTAGTTTCTTGACACCTTTTAAGACTTTCTCTACCCTTATGTTCTGGTGGACTGGACGGTGAACTCTTTGGATATACGTCCAGTCCTTCGTGGTCAATCTTGACCTGTACCTTGTTGTCTGACCAAGGTTTATCCTTTTCCACATATAGTTCCGACATATAACAGCGGGACGAATAAATTGAATATACGTCTCATGTAGTTCTCTTTGTGACCCGACCTACTTCGTGTTCGACCTTAGGTCTAACGACCCTCTTTATAGTCATTGGAGTCTATACGTCTACTGTGGTGACAATACCGTCTTTCACTTCTCCTTGATTTTTCGGAGAACTACTTTCACTTTCTCCTCTCACTTTTTTAACCGGATTTCGAGTTGTAAGTCTTTTGATTCTAGTACCGTAGACCAGGGTAGTGAAGTACCCTTTATCTACCCCTTTATCACCTTTGTTACAGTCTGAAATAAAAAACTCCGAGGTTTTAGTGACGTCTACCACTAACGTCGGTACTTTAATTTTCTGTGAATGAGGAACCTTCTTTTCAATACTGGTTGGATCTATCGTATAAGTTTTCGTCTCTGTAATGAAACGGTTGTTTCCAGGTAGATCACTTCCGAGACCAAAAAGGTCACCAGGACATACCTACACTCTCAACCTGACACTTCTTTAGACTCACGACTTCTTAACTACGAAAACTTGACACCACAACCTCTTCTGAGAACTCTCAGGGAACCTGACGTTCCTCTAGGTTGGACAGGTAAGATTTCCTCTAGTCGGGACCCACAAGAAACCTTCCTTACTACGATTTCGACTTTGAGGTCATGAAACCGGTGGAGTACGCTTCTCGACTGAGTAACCTTTTCTGAGACTACGACCCTCCCTAACCCCCGTCCTCCTTTTCCATTGCTGTCTCCTACTCAACCGACCTACCGTAGCGGCTGAACTACCTACACTAAAACTCACTTGAGGCCCTCAACCACTACCTGTCCCTCCGGACCGCACGACGATAAGTACCCCAGTGTTTCTCAACCTGTACTGACTCGTTGACTTGACTTGACTTGACTATCTCGAAGAGGTAGAAACAGACGTTTCTTATATTAGACAGACTAAAGCCACTGGTAGATCACTACAGGTACACATCTCAGAAGAGAACACAACAACCTTCTCCTACAAACGAAACTGGTCACCTAAGAGAACCGTTTTGAGATAATCGGAAACGAGACGAAATAAGGTATGAGGTTCCGGTTTAAACGGGTAATGAGGTCCACAAAGAACTGAAGGATGAAAACGTAAGGTCAGTGGAAATGACTTTTCTCATAGAAAAAACCCACAATTAATATTTTCCAGAATATCCAGCAGTATCTTGGTAAGTTGAAGTTGAAGAAGTCGTAATGACCAACCTTGTATCCGAACTTAATGACACTTTAACTCGCCAAATGGAACCTTTGCTTGTCTCTAGTAAAACCGTAAAAACTCTAACGTAGGTTCATGACGTAAAATCTGAGAAAATAAATCGTAAAAAATATAGATTTCCTATTAAGTATTTCCTATACTTTACCTACATTCACTTTTATTCTTATAATATTTATAAATAGATAACTGGAGGTCACATCCTGTGAATAATTATCCGTACCATAAAGGAGGACAACCGTCACTATTTACTATTTATTCTGGTTACATGACTCGACATTTGTTTCGAATTTTATTAAACTAAAAATCAGTGATTTTAATGAATATAAAACAAAAATCGTAAACAATTCACTATTTCTGTATTTAAATTAAACTCTAATTTAAGAAGGAAAAACAAGAGTTTTACATAATGAAATCTGTAGTCACTTTTACTGTTACACCCAGAGAGGCTCCCGGGTAAGGAGTTATCTTTATAGTTTTTGAGTTCGTCATTACTAGTCTTATTTGATACCTCTTGTCAGTTTTAAATTTTGTTGGTTCGTTTACGACTAGGTTCTTTTTCCGTTTAATTTTACCACCCTTTCAAAACTCAGTAAAATAAACGGGAATGAGGTATAAGAAAACGACACGTCGTTATCAGTGTAAGAGTCAGACTTTTGTACCAAGGATAAAAGTCTTCCTATGCTCGTTTGCAGGATGACTATCTTAACAGAAACAAGAGTGAACAGACCCCCGATGTACTTTCTGACTACTTTCCGGAAACAAGTGAGTGGAACCTTGAGTCCCGTGGTTTTGCCACTGGTAAAGAAATTTTATCATGTTAGGTTTCCTTGTTGTTATACTAATTCAGACTCTACGAGGGTCATGGAGTCTTACACTGTAACAAACTTTTCCCAGAGTTGCTCACTCTTTACTGACTTCACTGAATCGTACGAACGTACGTGTCCTGGAAACGTTTACTTTAATTAATTCTACTCCAATATCATCTAATCCCAACCGGATAATCATGGGAAATTCTTTTCTTCTCTGTATCTTCATGTTTTCGTCTTACGGTACACTACTACCTATACGTCTAACCTTCATTTAGATGTACCGGTCTTCACGTTTCTAACAGTTCTGAAGGTCTTCGACCTTCTCTGTTCCTTCTTTAAAAGGTGTCTCGGAAACCCCTCAAGTACCGGAAAAGTGGTGGAACAAAAGTCTAAAAATCTAAAGTCTTGATACTTTCTCGTTTAAAGAGAACAAGATTCGGTGGTTCAATCACCATTAAACAATACCTTCTAGATCTTTAGATTATATCTAGTACCATAGTCCCTCTCTTCAACGACAACATTGTACGCATTTTTACACCTCAACCAAAACCTTAACTCATTACTTATCTTTGATCTTCTTAAAACTCTACGAACTATCTTTTTAGTATCCAACGGAACTACCAGTCATCTTTATACTTGTAATTCACATGAAGACCACTGAGGAATGTATATTTACTATGTGTACAAAAACCTATGACCGCCTCTACAGTAAGACTATATGTCACCGTCTCGTAACTCAATACAAGATAGTAACCCTTCTTTCACCTTGAACATTTGTTACGTGAACCTATAAACCAGTTCCTCTAAATATTGGTTTCACACCTTTCAAGTCGGACAAAAGAGGAACGTCGACTGTCTTTCACGTTCTTCCTATTTAATTCGTATTCCCGTGGTTATGGACCACTATACCTTTTAAGAGACGGACAGCTCTGTCACACGAGACCTTCTTCTCGGTTCACACACCGACCTGTTGAACGATTCTCTAATCTGTACACTGAATACCTAAGTCAGTTGATAGAGTCGCCTTAGGTCTTTGTTTATACACCAATAGGTCCTTCATAGGCACCTCTCAGAGGAACAGATTACCGAACCTAGGGACATGTTAATTTACCCTGTTTACTCAAAACCCTTTAATAAAATGAACGTTTTTTACGACGGTCGGACCTAACTCTCCTTGTCTCTACCCCCCTTTTACTTCCTTTGTAATGACATTCCCGTCTCGGTACCTACGTCTCCTGTCTCAAAACTCGGTGTCTCTTAATAAGAGTCTTTAGTTTACCTTAAAGGGGACGACTCAAAACCCGAACGAACCTGGTACATCGGGTAAACTAAGAATAAAGAGGGAAAACCTTACCTTTACAGATCGGACACGGACAGAATGGTAACATAAAACCTTCTATTACACGAAGGACTAAAGTATCCAGGTGTCACCTTTTCTTATAATGGGGACCTAACTGTCCGGGTCTCAGAGTAGGTACTACCTAAATGAATAAATCTATTCTTAAACCTGAATAAAATTAAATTGTTTTAATTTGTGAAACCCCTTGTTTTCTAAATAGTTCTTTCAGTTTTCTGTCGGATGTTTTATTCTTTCATTTACTGGATAGACTATCTCTAGATCACCACCAACAAATCAACGATTCAGTAGAGACTGATAACACTGATACCTGACATCGGATGGTCCGAGGAGACAGGTACCCCTTAGAGGTCTGTTCTTATGTCCTCACCAAACGGTGAAGGAGGAGGTCCCCTAGAAGGACTGAGTCCCTACCTCGGGTACAGAAGACGTAACGTCCACCTAAGAAATTGCTGACTCGGTGTCCCTTCATAGACTATTTCTAGATCATCGGTTCATCGGTCTGACACATACATACTTGATAATGTTGGTTTTCGTTTTCCTGTTTGTTAGATCAATTTTTTAACTGTTTCTCTAACTTATCCGATTTTTGATGACTTAACATGTGAAATATAACAATTGAACGTTATATATTTAATATAGTTATTACGACACTATAATATTTCGTTTCAAATTCTCTTTACTCACCCCTAACACTAGGAGTTAAATCAGTAACTAAAGAATCTATACTATTCATTCGTGTTCGTTGTATTAATTTGTTACTTAACTTGGAGTAATTTTAGTTCATGAGAACACGTTTACTACGGTAGTTCTTTTACTTTTCTTTTGGGTGTCCTCTTTTATAAACATTTAGTACATAGACTTTTTCATATTATAGGTATTATATATCTCTTTAGAATGTTGATTTACTATTTTTCGTTTGTTGGATTAACTTTTTACCCGGTTCCTAGACTTATGTATAAAGAGACTTCTATATGTTTACCGATTATTCGTGTTCTTTTCTACAAGTTATGGTACTTGGTAGTCCCTTTACGTCAGTCAGTGTTTAGGTTTAGCGTCATTCTATGGTGAAGTGTGGGTGATCGTACGAACATTATTTTTTCTTTCTACTGGTGTTTACAGTTCCTACACTTTTTATCCCTGGGAGTTTGTAACGACCACCCTTACACTTCACCATGTCGGTGACACCTTTCGTCAAACCGGCAAGGAGTTTGTTAATTGTATTTTAATAGTATACTAGGTCGTCAAGGGAAAGATCCATATATGGTTTCTCTTGGGACATACGCTCTGTCGTTTTCTCTGCGTCTACATATCTTGTCAGAAAATCTGAGACACCCTCTCCTGCTCCCACCCTACTAAACCCTCTTACCGTAACTTTGTACATATTATAGTATATACTTTACTTAGTGGTCAGGTCCAAGCTACGTATTATGACCTACGAACCCCGACCACGTGACTCTGCTGGGTCTCCCTACCATGTCCCTCCCTCCTCCCTACCCCCAAGTCCTACCCCTTGTGTACATATGAACACCGTCTAAGTACAACTACATACCGTTTTGGTTATGTTATAACATTTCATTAATTGGAGGTTAATTTTATTCATTTAAATATAATTTTTTTAATTTTGTATATATGGGTCTTTTTACACGTGTGTGTACAAGTAACGACGTAATAAGTATTATCGGGGTTTCACCTTTGTTGGGTTTATTGGAAGTTGACTATATACCTATTTGTTTTATACGACACAGGAAAATTACCTTATAATAACCCGTTATTTTTTCTTACTTTATCACTATGTACTTTCTTGTGACTTCTAGGGACTTTTGTAATACGATTCACTGTCTTCAGTAAGTGTTTCGTTATGTATTACCTTCTAAGGTAAACATACTTTATAGGTCTCATCCGTTTCGAAATCATTGACTATAGTGCAACGACCGACGAATCTCGACCCCACAACACTCCGTTACCTCTTACAAACGATTATCTATACTCCAAAGAAAATCTTCTACTACTTTTACAAAGTTTTAAGTTAACACTACTTACGTGTTGAGACACTTATATGACTTTAGGTGACGTAACATCAAGTTTTCATACACTTAATATGACAGTGTTTCGAAAGATTTTTGGTCTAACACTACTAAAGTTCCTTACAAACAGTCATTACTCGAGTTTAAACACCAATATTAAGATTAACTTTCACTTATCTCTGTTTTGACGAAAATTAGTGATTTTTTTATCTTTTGAATATTTTGGACCTTTTACAAAAATAAATAAATAAATAAAGTGACTCCACATCAATTAAATGGAACCACTTTATTATAACACAGTTAACGACCTTTTTATGTAAATTGATTTTTATCTTCTATCAGGATATAGTAAAGATCGTACAAAGATTATACAAATTATTTGTGAAGTCCGTAGTACCTTTATGATATCGTCGTAGTTATAAGGTCACGATTATGTATGTGTGTGTGTGAGTGTCTCTGGATACGTAAACAGTACGTACTCCCACCCATAGACTCTGATTGACTTATTGAAGAGACGTTCTATATAAATCAAATCCAATAAAAATTATGTTTATTCTATCGATTTTTAAGTAAAAAATTAAGTATATTAGTACAATAAACTTTTAGACACCCTATCCTGTCCCTAATAATCCGGGTTACTTTACACACCAACGGGGCATGTGTCACATCATATTCTTCACAGAGTTTGGAAACAGAGCGACAGATGAAGACTCGGAGCTTAAGGGTGAAAATCAACCTCAATGAGAAAACCCGAACCCCTCTTGTTATTACGGAATATAGATATATCATATAATGGTAAAAACGTTACGAAAATGTATATAGTAGAGTAACTTAAGAGTGTTGAAATCTAATCTCCATGATAATATAATAAAAACATCGATCTCTTTTGACTATGAGACACTCCATGAAATGAGTGGAGTCCCGTCCTTTCATTCAGTGCTCTTTCGATTTCTAACTTGTAACTATCAGGTCAAAATTCACGTGAAAGGTACTATAGGTTCGTAACACTTTTCAAGTCACGTAGATCTTTGTAGATAAGTTTACCCTAAGGGTATACCTGTTGTCTCCTCTCCCTTCATTGTATCCTAGGGTAAGTATGATCTTTAGATATCTCACTTAATGAAAGAATCTGAGTGACCGATGGTAAGTTCAGTCTAACCCCGGAACTCAATACCTTCAAAAATACACTCTCCTTCCCTCTGTTCCGAACTCCTTGTCTCAGTTTATCTTTGTGTCAAAATTGAGTCTCATATTTTTATTTGTAATTCTTTTATATACAAGTAATTTATGATCATAAGGATCCTATAAAATTGAAAATTAATCTTTATCTATAAAATAAATAAAATAAAACAAAGTAAAGTCAGTAAATCTACTCGGGGCCGATAAGACATATATTTGTACAATCGTTCTACACGAGACGCTGACACATATACATAGAAACTAACACAAAACAAGCCTCTTAATTTAAATCTCGGAATCTCCCCAATATGTCAAATGTACACGACAGAAGAGTCCATCTCGAGATTTAAGAGGTAACATAGGAATGGTGTTTCTCAAATCCGGAAACTTAAGAAGTGAAGACTAAAAGAAAACTATTTCGGGACGAAAAGTAACGTAAAGGAAATAAAGAGGAAGGTTTATTGGGACATTATACTGAGAAATTGTAGAAGAAATAGGTAAAGACGTTTACTTTAATCAAACGGAGTCCAGGGTGTATTTATTCAGTCTGTGTTAACACTTAACACTGAGAAAGAAGAGAGCCGACGAATACGCCGGGTAACGAAACCATATGGAAAAAGAAAGAAAGAAGGAAGGAAAGAAAGAAGAATAAGAGAAATTTCCATAACAAGTCCCCGGTGAAGTCACAAGTTTCTGTATAAGTCGGTCAAGTAAAGGAAGGTCACTTCTTCCTGTTACGGAAAAATGAGTAGACCGCAGTAAAGAAAAGAATCCTCTATTGTACAATACTTTGCATATAAAATAAAAAAGCGTCAACGTCTATTTGATTGGGACGAAAAGTCATATAACATACAAGGGTAAAATAAAGAAAAGACCGTTCTTTACTCTAAGTCATATGAACAATTTTCCTGCTTTCTAGTCAGACACGGACTTAAGACTAAGATTAAGACAAAAAAATTATATTTAAATAAATAAAATTAACCTCCAATTAATGAAATGTTATAACATAACCAAAACGGTATGTATTTGCACTTAGGTGGTGTCCATATGTGCACAAGGGGTAGGACTTGAGGGGGAGGAGGGAGGGGTATGGTAGGGAGACCCAGTAGGGTCACGTGGTCGGGGTTCGTAGGTCATAGTACGCAGCTTGGACCTGACCGTTAAGCAAAGTATATACTATAATATGTACAAAGTTACGGTAAGAGGGTTTAGTAGGGTGGGAGAGTGAGATAAGACAAGATATGTAGACACGGAGAAAACAACAGAGCGTATGTCCCAATAACAATGGTAGAAAGATTTAAGGTAAATATGCGTAATCATATGACATAACCACAAAAAGAAAGACCGAATGAAGTGAGACATATTATCCGAGGTCAAAGTATGTGGAGTAATTTTGACTAAGTTTACATAAGAAAAATTACCGACTCATTATGAGGTAACACATATACATGGTGACGAAAGAATAGGTAAGTAGACGACTATCTGTAGATCCAACGAAGGTACAGGACCGATAATATTTGTCACGACACTACTTGTAACCCCATGTGCACAGAGAAAGGTAAGACCAAAGGAGTCGCACATACGGGTCGTCACCCTAACGACCCAGTATTCCGTCAAGATAAAGGTGAAAAATTTCCTTAGAGGTGTGACAAGAGGTATCACCGACATGATCAAACGTAAGAGTGGTTGTCACATTGTCTTACTTTGATCTGGTGAAAGATTATGTTATGTGTTTTTATTTGAGTTTTACCTAATTTCTAGATTTGCATTCTGGTCTTTGATATTTTGAGGTTCTCCTATTGTATCCGTTTTGGGAGAGACTGTATTTGGTGTCGTCCTAGGAGATATTAGGTTGAGGGTCTTATGACCTTTATTTTCGTTTTTATTTGTTTGCACTGGATTAATTTTAATTTTCGAAGACGTGTTGTTTCCTTTGATATTCGTTCCACTTTTCTGTCGGAAGTCTTACCCTCTTTTATTATTGTTTACTTCGTTGACTGTTTGTTGATTAGAGTCTTTATATGTTCGTTGAGGACGTCGAGGTAAGGTTTTTTTATTTGCTGGGTTAGTTTTATACCCGGTTTCTTGATTTGTCTGTAAAGAGGTTTCTTCTGTATGTCTACCGATTGTTTGTGTACTTTTCTACGAGTTGTAGTGAGTAAGAGTCTCTTTACGTTTAGTTGTGGTGTCACTCCATGGTAAAGTGGGGTCAGTCTTACCGACGATAGGTTTTCAGATGTTCGTTATTTACGACCTCTCCCACACTTCCTTTCCCTTGGGAGATTAAGACAAAACTTAAGGTAGACCAGTAAAGACAGTTTATGAAGTCTCACCTACTCAACTAAAAAACAACAAAACCATTGGAGATAAAGAGGTAAACGTTTCATCCATCATATTACAATGACATAAATATATAGTCCCCATATACTTTTTATCACTCCTAACGATAATAGATCGTCTCGATGTAAAAGTATTCACAATCTCCGTTAGGTATAACAAATATAATGAATATTTTAACTTTGAAATATACACAGATGTACACGTTTTAGTTCACTTATTTATTCCGGTTAATTTATGAGTATTTTAATTTTCATCGTAAAATATCAATTTTAGTAGAAAAGTATATAATATATTATTTTAATAAAATAATGAAATACGTAAAGTGTACACGGGTACAGGAACGAGAGTGTTGTATAGTATATGTTGAGTGTTTAAAAGTATTATCCTTTTCTTTTAAGTCCGTTTTCACGCAACAAACCTATTAATAGAGATAAAAGGTAAAGTCTAACGTACTCGTGTGTATCTAAACTTCATAACAAAAAGAAAAATAAATTCGATACAAATACAGTTTACCTCGGTTAATTTTAGGTCAGATGAAATCCAGAAATACCACCAAATGGAAAGTAAGAATTAAACTACACTTAGTTATCAAAACTCAACGATAAACGATATACCTTTTACAGGTCGGTGACTCAATGGATCAATAAGAAATCACTCAAGGAAGGGTTCCGACGATATCGTCACGTCAATAGTTAAACTCACGGAAGTCGAAATTCATTACTTTTTCGATCTGTTTACACCCGATTTATTATTTAGATGAATGAGGTAATTTTCTTTAAACCTCATCAATATCTGACACAAGTCAAGTCAAGTCAGTGAGTCAGCACAGGCTGAGAAACGCTGGGGTTCTTAGCGTCGTGTGGTCCGGAGGGACAGGTAGTGGTAGAGGGCCTCAAGTGAGTCTGAGTGCAGGTAGCTCAGGCACTACGGTAGGTCGGTAGACTAGGAGACAGCAGGGGAAGAGGAGGACGGGAGTTAGGGAGGGTCCTAATCTCAGAAAAGGTTACTCAGTTGAGAAGTGTACTCCACCGGTTTCATGACCTCAAAGTCGAAATCGTAGTAAGGAATCTAGTAATATAACCAAGTCACTGTGGTAGTTCCTGAGACCAGGAAAGGTAAAAAATAAGGACTACAGAAGTCACACGATCGAAAAATACAAGTTCGATAAAAGGGAGTACCAGTGTTGTACCGACGGGGTCTTTCTTGTTACAGGTTACTTTATTAAAAAGGAACCCAGAGAGAGAGCAAAAAAAAAAAAAAATTTAAAAAAATAAAAAAATTAAAATTTTAGAAATTAAGAATGTACGCAGGGGTTTGTACTTGGGGGGAGGGTGGAAGGAGGGGTATTGTAGAGACACCCAGTAGGGGTACGTGGTCGGGGAGGAACCCAGAGAAAAATTCTTCTTTCTAAAGAAATGGTTTTCTTCGGAGAGTAGTCGGTTTTCCTTTATTGTACGAGTTGATACTTAGTTTAGAACCGGTCTCAATTCTCTAGTAACCTTAATCTAATTTATTGAATCCTGAATAGGAACTCAACGTACCACCTCCCCATCCTAAGAACATAATTTAATACTAAGATCGTCGTTCATCCTTCCCTTACGATAATCTATCCTCCGGTTCTCTCAGACGAGACAGATCCTAAACAGTTGAAGGGAGATTCGAATAAGGACTCTTAGAAGGTACTCCCATAAAAGGACCGTTAGACAAACGAATTAGAAACGATTACCTCAAAGGAAACTCTTAAAGGATATAAAGAGACTTTCATTCGGATTTTTTTCTAGGACTTTAAAACAGAAGTACAGTGAGTATAATTGGTTAAACATAATTTTCTTCGAATGAGGAACCTTCCTTTCAATACTGGTTGGATCTGTTGTATAATTTTTCGTCTCTGTAATGAAGCAATTGTTTCCAGACAAATCAATTCCGTTACCAAAAAGGTCACCAGTTCATACCTACACTCTCGACCTGATATTTCTTTCGACTCACGACTTCTTAACTACGAAAACTTAACACCACAACCTCTTCTGAGAACTCTCAGGTAACCTGACGTTCCTTTAGGTTGGTCAGGTAGGATTTCCTCTAGTCAGGACCCACAAGTAACCATCCTGACTATAACTTCGACTTTGAGGTTATGAAACCGGTGGAGTTCTCGACTGAGTAACCTTTTCTGGGACTACGACCCTTTATAACTCCCGTCCTACTCTTCACCTGCTGTCTCCTACTCTACCAACATACCGTAGTGGCTGAACTATCTGTTCCCAAAACCACCTGAGGTCTTCTTCCACTACCTGTCCTTCCGGAGCACACGACGACAAGTACCCCAGCGTTTCTCAGTCCGTGCTGACTCTCTGACTTGACTTAACGAATATACGTAATTTTTTTTTTGAAAAAACTCCATGTTAAACGTCTGTCATTACATACAAAATTTACGGTCAAACCACTCAAAACTGTATATACATACGTTCTAGTTTGGTCAGTCAGGATTTCCTTTAGTTGGGACTGATAAGTAACCTTCCTGACTACGACCTCGACTTCGAGGTTATGAGACAAGTGGACTATACTTCTCAGCTGAGTACCCTTTGCTGGGACTATGACTCTTTCTAACTTCCGTTCTCCTCTTCCCCTACTGTCTCTTACTCTACCAACCTACCATAGTGGTTGAGTTACCTGTACTTAAAGTCGTTGAGACCCTCTACCACTTCTTTTCCCTTCGGACCACACGACGTCAAGTACCCCAACGTTTCTCAGACTGTGCTCGATCTCCGACTTGGTGTCGTTACGGACACATCAATAGTGTCATTATTTTTTATATGTTGTAAGAGTATTGAGTCTTTAAGAGAAAGATGAGTATAGAGAGGTTTGGATCGGTATCCGTAGGTCACTGGAAGAAAGACATTGGTATCCAAGTAAAAAAGGGGGATCTTAAAGTATATTTACTTTAACATGTCATGAGAAATAAAACATACTGAATAAAGTGATTCGTATAAAAATCTAAGTATGTGTAAATGCAATAGTCAAACGAGGAGAAATAATACTGAACGTAAGGTTAAATGTCAAGATACTGTCAAAGAAATAGATAAATGAACAATTACCTAAAAATCTAATAAAGGTTCAAAATCGATAATCCTTAATTCGACGATACTTGTAAGTGAATCTTCAGAGACATAACCGTACTCAAAAGGAAATTAAATCAATTACAATTATAAATCCTCACCCTAACGACGTAGTATACCATTCATACACAAAATGAAGTACATTAGGACAGTTTGACAATAGTTTTCAATATGGTAAAATGTAAGGGTTGTCGTTACATGTCTCAAAGTCAACAAGGTGTAGGAAGAGTTTAAACCGTAACAGTTAGAAAACTTTTAAAATCGACAATATATAAAGTATTGAAATAACATACAGATTAAAAGTATAGGACCTACCGTTTACCACCAAAAGTAAAAGAGTACCTGAATAACAAATACATGTATAGAAGATAACAACTTCAGAAGAGTTTTACAGTATTAAATAACACAAGAAAGAAAAATCATAATTTAACATAAATATGTAAGACCTATATTTAGGGTACTGTCTACTCACTTAACATTTAGAAAAAAAGGGTTATATACCGTACGAAAAAGTAAAAGACCTGTCATAAAGTTTCTCAACTTCAAAAATTAAAAATACTCAATGTTAAACTACTAAAAAAAATACTAAACACGAAAAATATATGATATATTCTCACGAAACGGATAGAGACTCAACGTTTCTTTTAGGAGGAAACAACAGAAGATATGATACGGTCCTTTTGAAAAAGGAATTTCCCAGTATATTGTTTACAGAATCCGCAGACTGAGACACACAAGGATACCTGACATCCACAATGTTCTCCCGTAGTCTCCCGTCTGTGTAACTTTAGTATTAGTGTCTTTTGATCGGTCAACTAAGTGTACCTGGTGTCGGAACAGATTTAGTTACTTTGATTAGGTATGGCACACCCCGGTGGGTTCTACCCTCCCATTACCACCTCTCCAGACTGTCTTACGTCAGGTGACCTCTTCCCTGGGTCATCCTGAGAGGTCCAGTCATCCACAGGTTATACGATGACCTCTAGTCACCTCTTTATTGAGGTCTTTCTTACCTCCCTACCTCGGTTTCGTTTTTGTTATGGGTCGACACCTACACTGACCATTATCTTCGTTCCAGACTACGACATTTCTCGTTATAACGTATCCTTGGACCTTACAGTCCAGGTACTTAGTTCCGTTTAACCTTCACCAGTTTGTTTTCTACCGTTCTCACTTGCAGTTATAAGGTCCTTAGTCACTTGATTTTACCTGACCTTACCCACTTAAATTGAGTCTACTGGTAATATAGATGATGACACCCGTCCTTAGGGAGTCTTCTTTACCTCATCGGTAGTACCAGTCGTTTTCTCAGACTTTACGTCATGAACCTACGTTAGAGTTTTTGCTGTCTTACTAGAGACAAGCAAAGGTTTCGTTTGGTAAGTTATAGTGTCATTAGGTTCAGATACGGGGTTGGTCATTGTGACTTCTTCGACTTCAACTTGACAAGATACTTCTGGATGTTCTGGAAAATCTTGATTATGGGGGTTTTCTACAGGAAAAGTAATATCCACTGACCTTACGTTTTTATCCTTCAGTTTTTTGTGGACCTCATTGTCCGTTTAAACCGGAACCTCATACCTTACTTCGTCCCGTTTCCGATTATGTCAAAACGGTTCTCTTGCGAGACCAGTATTGTTTATGAGAGAAAGTTGTTGTGCTCTCTTTTGAGATGTGTACCTGTAGTGGTCTACCAGTTGTGTCTTTAGTCTAACTTATATAAGAAACGTCGGTTTCTACCTCTTCGAGATATGTCCTAAGAAGTCCATTCTTATGACCTCACACAACGGTACAGGAGGAGGTCCCCTAGAAGGGCTGGACCCCTAACTTGGACGCAGAGAATGTAGAGGACGTAACCGTCCGATCAAACAAACAAACAAACAAAAATGGTGATCGTGGTGAACCCTCGGAGAGAAAATCCAAAACGAAAAAGTCATAATCGAGAGATTAAAACGTAAAATCAAAGGGTATACTTAAAATCATAGTTGAACTGAGTTCCTTTCTTCTTTTTAAGGGACTATAAAAAGAACCCTAACGGAAATAAAATATTTAATTATATCTCTCTTAACAATTTTGATAATCTCTACAAGATTGGTTCTTTTTCCCATAAAAAAATTGAACGAACTCGTATGAAACAACTTCGAAAGACCTTACAAAATTTTAAAAGGAATATCTCTAGACGTCTAAAGTACAATTAAATAAGGATTCATAAATTAGAAAAAAAAAAAAGGGAAACCCTTAAAGAGATGGTAATAGAACAGATAGACAATTACAAATATAAAAATTTCCGATAACTTGAGATACACTACTTAAACATAGAATGATGAAATGACTTGATAAAATAACCAAAATAAACCAAAATTACAACTTAGAGGTTCAAAAAGACATATACGATAGTATAGTAGACGTTTATGTCCATCAAAAAGAAGAAAAAATTTTAACTTCATATTAACTGTATGTAATATAATCAAAGTTATTATACTATCAAAGTTATTTTACTAATATTGTATTAGTAAACTACAAAAGTAACTATGTATAACGTTTTAATGGCGGTGGTATGTAGATCAATTGTCCATAGTGACCTGCATAAATTAAAAAAAAAAAAAAAAAAACATTACTCTTGAAAATTTTAAATCAGAAAACCGTTGAAAGTTTATACGTTATGTCATAATAATTGACATCAGCGGATATGTAGTGTAGAGATCCTGAATAATTAAAATATGGACTTTCAAAGATGAAAAATTGATGGAACCACCACCACCAAATCAGTGATTCAACACAGACTGAGAACGCTGGGCATCTGACATTGGACTGACCGAGGGGCAGGTACCCTAAGAGGTCCGTTCTTATAACCTTACCCAACGGTAAAGGAAGAGGTCCCCTAGAAGGACTGGGTCCTTAGTTTGGGTCCAAAGGACGTAACGTCCGTCTAAGAAGTGGTTGACTCGATGTTCCCCAAGAGATGGAATTCCTCAAACTGATGGAATTCTTCAAGAATTAAAGTCAATAATAATGGAGATTAATTAAATAGAAAAGAACAACGTAACTCACTATGGAGACATGTCACGACTTATTATTTCCTTCATCACCCGTAGAAACGATAAGAACTAACATTAAGTTTACCAAAATCATAAAGGAATAATTTATTCTACGATCGAAATTACGATTTTTTCATGTTCACCTTCGTTTTTCTGGTCAATACTTCCATACCTTCATCTTTTCCATCTTCAGTGGATCAGTCCTACTACCATCACCCCTACGTCTCTTCGTCTGTCTAAACTCTATGTAAAATCCATCGTCGTTGACACAAACTTTCATGAACACAGTATCTTCTCTTTTCCTTTGGTAATTAAACTTATGAAAATCAAGTTCGTTGGTCACGCATATAGTAGAGGAGTAGATGTGACATCTTAGAAACTATCATTCATCAATATCATATAACAAATTTTAAAACATAAAACGTTTGAATACCAATGGTCCTCCATTTCCCCCTCTCTCTTTTAGTGTTCTAACCCTAACTGTATATGTGTGATGATATATATTTCATCCGTTATTCCTGGATGACATTTCATGTCCCTTGAGATGAGTCATGAGACATTACTAGATATACCCTTTTATTAGAATTTTTTCTCAACTATATACATGTACGTATTGACTAATTGAGACGACATGTGGACTTTATTGTGTTGTAACATTTAGTTGATACACACACACTTACGAATTATAGAGAGCTAACACAGGTTGAGAAACGTCGGGGTACCCGACATCGGGTGGTTCGAGGAGACGGGTTGAAAGGTCCGTTCTTATGACCTCACCACATGGTAAGCGATGAGGTCCCCTAGAAGGGCTGGACCCCTAGTTTGGGTGTAGAGAACACAGAGGATGTGACCGTCCACCTAAGAAATGGTGATCGTGGTGGACCTTTCGGAAATTTAGTCAATATGAGGTTATTTTTACTATTTCATTTTATTTTATTTTATTTTAAAACACAAAACCTTAGGTTAAAGGGCCTAAATTTTAGTCCGAAGTTGTAAACTATATACCGGAACTTGTTCAATGAATTAGTAAGATTCTGAGCTAAAAGAATGTGTGTGTGTGTGTGTGTGTGTGTGTGTGTGTGTGTATACACTATTATTATGGATGGAGTGTTTCAAAAATACCCTTAATTTACTGTGTTCTTTTAGTATTTGTGATTTTTGTTCTTATGTTAAATCGTATCCCAAACATGCATATTCCCGAATTATTAATAATTACCTTTATTGTTACTACTATTACTAGTCAAGTCAAGTCAGTGAGTCAGCACAGTCTGAGCAATGCTGAGGTACTTAACGTCGTGCGGTCCGGAGGGACAGGTAGTGGTTGAGGGCCTCAAGTGAGTCTGAGTACAGGTAGCTCAGTCACTACGGTAGGTCGGTAGAGTAGGAGACAGCAGGGGAAGAGGAGGACGGGGGTTAGGGGGGGTGGTAGTCTCAGGAAAGGTTACTCAGTTGAGAAGCGTACCCACCGGTTTCATGACCTCAAAGTCGAAATCGTAGTTAGGAAGGTTTCTTTAGGGTCTCGTCTAGAGGAAGTCTTACCTGACCAACCTAGAGGAACGTCAGGTTCCCTGAGAGTTCTCAGAAGAGGTTGTGGTGTCAAGTTTTCGTAGTTAAGAAGCCGTGCGTCGGAAGAAGTGTCAGGTTGAGAGTGTAGGTATGTACTGGTGTCCTTTTTGGTATCGGAACTGATCTGCCTGGAATCAGTCGTTTCATTACAGAGACGAAAACTTATAAGATAGATCCAACCAGTATTGAAAAGAAGGTTCCTCATTCGAAGAAAATTAAAGTAACGACATTAGTGGTAGACGTCCCAAAACCTCGGGGGGTTTTTTATTTCAGACTGTGACAAAGGTAACAAAGGGGTAGATAAAGGGTATTTCACTACCCTGACCTACGGTACTAGAAGCAAAAGACTTACAACTCGAAATCGGTTGAAAAAGTGAGAGGAGAAAGTGAAAGTAGTTCTCCGAAAAATCAAGGAGAAGTGAAAGACGGTATTCTACCACAGTAGACGTATAGACTCCAATAACTATAAAGAGGGCCGTTAGAACTAAGGTCGAACACAAAGAAGGTCAGGTCGCAAAGAGTACTACATGAGACGTATATTCAATTTATTCGTCCCATTGTTATACGTCAGAACTACATGAGGAAAAGGATAAACCTTGGTCAGACAACAAGGTACAGGTCAAGATTGACGTCGTGAGACTGGACGTATGTCTAAGAGTTCTCCGTCCAGTCCACCAGACCTTAAGGGTAGAGAAAGTCTTAAAAGGTGTCAAATAACACTAGGTGTGTCAGTTTCCGAAACCGTATCAGTTCTTTCGTCTTTAGCTACAAAAGGACCTTGAAAGAACCAAAAAGTTACTAGGTCGCCTACAATAGACCCAGCACTTCTAGAAAAAACATGTCAAGAAGACACATAAGAACAGTGGAGAAGAATTATAGAAGACGAAGACAATCCAGGTATGGTAAAGACAGGAAATAACTCGGGTAGAAACGTACTTTACAAGGGAACCATGGAGATTAAAAGAACTTCTTTAGAGATCAGAAAGGGTAAGACAACAAAAGGAGATAAAGAAACGTAACTAGCGACTTCTTCCGAAAGAATAGAGAAAAACGATAAGAGACCTTGAGACGTAAGTCTACGAATACAGAAAGGAAAATAGGAAACGAAAAGTGGAGAGAAGAAAAGTGTCGATAAACATTCCGGAGGGGTCTGTCGGTAAAACGAAAAAACGTAAAGAAAAGGTACCCCTAGTAGAACTAGGGACAGAGGACATGTTACAGTGTTTGGAGAAAGGTATCAAGTAGTCCGTGAGATAGATAGTCTAGATCCGGGAAATTAGATAAAGAGTAAAGGTGACATATTAGTATTCCCTAAACTAAATCCAGTAAGGACTTACCAGATCGCGAAAAGGGATCAGAGAAGTTAAACTCAGACTTAAACCATTATTTCTCAAGACTGTCTTACCATTATTTCTCAATGACCTCTTCCCTTACTGTTTGGTGAAGTCATAAGAACGGAACTCTTGGGGTACATGTCATACTTTTCCGTTTTACTATCCTATAACTTTCTTCTTGAGGGGTCCAGTCATCCACGGGTTATACGATGACCTCTAGTCACCTCTTTATTGAGGTCTTTCTTATTTCCCTACTTCGGTTTCGCTTTTGTTATGGGTCGACACCTACACTGACCACTATCTTCGTTCCAGACTACGACATTTCTCGTTATAACGTATCCTTGGACCTTACAGTCCAGGTACTTAGTTCCGTTTAACCTTCACCAGTTTGTTCTCTACCGTTCTCACTTGCAACTGTAAGATCCTTAGTCGTTTGATTTTACCTGACCTTACCCACTTAAATTGAGTCTACTGGTTATATAGATGATGACACCCGTCCTTAGGGAGTCTTCCTTACCTCATCGGTAGTACCAGTTGTTTTCTCAGACTTTACGTCATGAACCTACGTTAGAGTTTTTGCTGTCTTAGTAGAGACAAGCAGAGGTTCCGTTTGGTAAGTTATAGTGTCATTAGGTTCAGATACGGGGTTGGTTACGACTTCTTCGACTTCAACTTACCAAGATACTTCTGGATGTTCTGGAAAATCTTGATTGTGGGTTCCTTCTACAGGGAAAGTAATATCCCATGACCTTACGTCTTCATCCTTCAGTTCTTTGTGGACCTCATTGTCCTTTTAAACCGGAACCTTACGTCTTACTTCGTCCCGTTTCTGATTATCTCAAAACGGTTCTTTTACGTGACCAGTATCGTTTGTGGGAGAAGGTTGTTGTACTCTCTTCTGAGATGTGTACCTGTAGTGGTCTACCAGTTGTGGCTTTAGTCTAACTAATATAAGAAACGTCGGTTTCTACCTCTTCGAGATATGTTAGTTGTTTTTGTTCTGGTCCTCGACTGACACCGAGTCTAGTACTTGAGGAATAATGGTGTAAGTCTGAGTTTTACTTTTTTCATCCCTTTTGGTGATCTGGTAAGTCTACTATTACTAACAACACGTAATAATTATGGTAGACTACAGATAGACCATAAGGTATTTACGGTAAGTAGTTACTAAACCGGATTTTTATGGACAACTACATTCTGTAGGTAAAATCCAGTAACAGAATACTCAAGACCACTTATAAGACGAAATACAATGTAATTACAAATCAAAAATCTCATTACCCTAAAAATTCTGTGTCATTTGATTTCTATAGGATTTTATAGAATCCGACAAAGAGACTACTCTGGTCTATCAACTATTTATATGGACCATTTTCCATAATAATTCTGTATTCGTCCAGTTAGTTAAGTTTTGGACATAAACACAGTTACTTATCGTAAAACGGACTCTGTCTGTCTTGAACAATAAATTTTCTACCGTTTCAAAAGGGGCCGTGGTTTAGTTTTTCCACTGACGGAAAATTACATAAGAGTAAACACACCAACTGACCCTCGATTCTCACCTTTACTAGTAATACATGGAAAAACACTTGAATTTATTGTCAATGTAAAAACTCGTTACTAAATGTAAAACAAGGAATAAACCAACTTAAGGGTAATTCGTTTCTTTCTAAATGACATGTAATAAGAAAAAATTTAGATAAAATAATATTTAAATAAATAAAATTAACCTCCAATTAATGAAATGTTATAACATAATCAAAACGGTATGTAGTCGTACTTAGGCGGTGCCCATATTTGTACAAAGGGTAGGACTTAGGGGGAGGATGACGGGAGGGACATGGTAGGGAGACCCAGTAGGGTCACGTGGTCGGGGTTCGTAAGACATAGTACGTAACTTGGACCTGACCACTAAGCAAAGAATATACTATAATATGCACAAAGTTACGGTAAGAGGGTTTAAGCGTGGGAGAGGGAGAGGGTGTCTCAGTTTTTCTCACAAGACATGTAGACACAGAGAAACGACAGAGCGTATGACCCAGTAGTCATGGTAGAAAGATTTAAGGTATATATACACAATCCTATGACATAACCACAAAAAAAAAAAAAAACCGAATAAAGTGAGACATATTATTCCGAGGTCAAAGTATGTGGATCAATCTTGACTAAGTTTACATAGGAAAAATTACCGACTCATTATGAGGTAACACATATACATGGTGACGAAAGAATAGGAAAGTAGACGACTACCTGTAGATCCAACGAAGGTACAGGACCGATAATATTTGTCACGACACTACTTGTGACCCCATGTGCACAGAGAAAGGTAAGATCAAAGGAGGTACACATACGGGTCGTCACCCTAACGACCCAGTATTCCGTCAAGACAAAAGTCAAAAAATTCCTTAGAGGTGTGACAAGAGGTATCACCGACATAATCAAACGTAAGAGTGGTTCTCACATTCTCCCGAACGAAAAGAGGTGTGGGAGAGGTCGTAAATAACGAACATCTGAAAATGTATCGTCGGTAAGACTGACCACACTTTACCATGGAGTAACACCAAAACTAAACGTAAAGAGACTATTATTCACTACAACTCGTAGAAAAGTACACAAACAATCGGTAGACATACAGAAGAAACTTCTTTCCAGACAAATCAAGAAACCGGGTAAAAAACTAACCCAGTAAATAAAAAGACCTTAACTCAACGTCCTCGACGAACATATAAAAACTCTAATTAAGAAACAGTCAATGAAGTAAACGATAATAAAAAGAGAGTAAGTCTTCCGACAGAAAAGTGGAACGAATATCAAAGGAAACAACACGTCTTCGAAAATTAAAATTAATCTATAAGTCTTCCGACAGAAAAGTGGAACGAATATCAAAGGAAACAACACGTCTTCGAAAATTAAAATTAATCTAGGGTAAACAAATAAAAAAGAAATAAAAAAGAAAAAAAATTTTTTAAAAATTTTAAAATTTTAGAAATTAAGAATGTACGCAAGGGTTTGTACTTGGGGGGAGGGTGGAGGGAGGGGTGTTGTAGAGAGACCCAGTAGGGGTACGTGGTCGGGGTTCGTACGACGTGGGACGCAGTCTGTAATAAAGGTTATAAGACCCTCCACCCAGTATCTCCTAGGACGACACCAAATACAACCTGTCACAAAACGGATACAAGAGGAGATCCTCGAAATATCAAAGACCGGAATACAAATTTAGAGATTAGGTAAAGCTCAAATAAAAACAGATACCACAATCTTTCACAAGATCAAAGTAAGAAAATGTTCACCAACTGGTCAAAAGGGTAGTGGTGAACAATTTCACTAACAGAAAAGAGGTAACATATAAGAACGGAGGAAACAGTTTCTATTCGACAGGTATCCACGCACCTAAATAGAGACCCGAAAGATAAAACAAGGTAACTAGATATAAAGACAGAAACACGGTCATGGTATGACAGAACTACTGACACCGAAACATCATCTCGGACTTCAGTCCGTCCAACTAAGGAGGTAAAGGTAAGAAGAAAGACTTCTAACGAAACCGATAAGTTCCAAAAAACGTAAAGGTATGTTAACACTTTAATAAACAAGATCGAGACGCTTTTTATGACAACAATCGAACTATTTAGAGGAATAAAAGTTATTTATCGGGTAATATTTTTTCACATTCATCTAATATTAGTAGTTTAAAACTTAGACTTATATTAAGAGAATCGTTCAATAAGAGAATTTTTCTATCACGATGACTCCGGGACGATCGAGACCTTTTATTCAGGTAAGTGTCAATATGAATTATAAACATGTAAGAATACATATTTCTACTTTTCTTTCCTACGTTTAAGTCAAATTTTAGTTGTATAGAAATATTTAACAGATACACTATGTCAAGGTATTTTCACACTAATAAATAACGGAAACTCAACTATCAATTTATATAACAGTAATTTAGATGACAGTTCTTGTTTTTCTTACTCCCGGTATAGGACGATACCAAAACTGATAATACTAAGATTCACTTCAGTCACCAACAAACCACATACTTTACTACTGTCAGACATTTGAAACTGTTAAACTAAATTGACCTTGGAAGTTGAAACAGAAGACTTCGTATGTCGTTCTCACTGTAGACTCCTTTAAAAAGTTACTTTTTGATGTAGAAAGTTTATATAAAACAGAAAATGTAGGACTACTGTTCTAATAATGAGTTAGTCGAAAGGAAACTAACCATCCTTCATGTAATTATTTCCTGTAACAATAATAAAACGAAGAGTAATAGTATAACACGTACCCACAACGTAAAGTAAGACGAACATTATATTTGGCAATACATTCACAACTTTCATAATACAAAGTCTCAAATCTCACCAATAGAGATCGTTTGTCTTTCGATAAAGGGATCGATACTAATACGAATTAACAAGTATTTACAGACGTATTATTACGAGAACAAATGAAAAGGAGGAAAAAATAAAAGTAGGGACGATCAATAAGAAATTCCGGGGAACATATTACGTTTAATCAGTAAGATATAGGAATTCGGTCTCACAACTTAAATGTAATCTAATAGAACGACGGAAATGAGATTAGTGAAAAGTCTATGAAACTTTATTTGACTGGGTCAAAACTTTACCTAATATTATAACGTCAATTTTTCTTTCTACATCTACGTATAACAAAATGGATGTAGTGACACTATTATTTTTATGTGGATAACAATTTTAATTTTAAAATTGTGGATAACAATTTTTAATATTGTGGTTGTTTATATTATTTTTATTTATCTTTTTCGTCACAAAGATGTTTCGTGAGAATGTTTTCGACGTAACACAGGCTGAGACACACTGGGGTGTCTACCGTCGGGTGGTCCAAGGAGACAGGGACCCTAAGAGGTCCGTTCTTATGACCTCACCCAACGGTAAAGGAAGAGGTTACGTGCGTACGTACGATTCAGCGAAGTCAGTACAGTCTGAGACACACTGGGGCACCTGTCGGTGAGTGGTCCAAGGAGACAAGTACCTTAAGAGATCCGTTCTTATGACCTCACCCAACGGTAAAGGAAGAGGTGAATGTTTTCGATGAAAGTGTAATCAAAATTCCTTTATATCGTTTAATACCGTAACTTTGTACATATTATAGTATATACTTTACTTAGCGGTCAGGTCCAAGCTACGTACTATGACCTACGAACCCCGACCACGTGACCCTGTTGGGTCTCTCTACCATACCCCTCCCTCCTCCCTCCCCCTAAGTCCTACCCCTTTTGCACATATGGACACCACCTAAGTACAACTACATACCGTTTTGGTTGTGTTATAACATTTCATTAATTGGAGGTTTTTTTATTTTTTTCTTTATATCGTTTAAATTATTAATGGAACGTTATTTTTAGAACAGACACACATACAACTGTAACGATAGAGTCTTTCCTAGATCTCTTGTTAACAAAGATCTTTGTTTGTAATCTCAAAACTGAAAATAAATAACCACCTCCCCCTCCTCCTAAAAACAAAGAAATCTGTCTAGTAGCGTTATCGTCTATCTAGGATCATGTCTGGAACCACCAATATCAGTTTCTAGACCCATTCTTAATTTAGTTCTTCTTTCTCAATATAATTTGGTTGTAGGGTACGTTCCAACTAAAACTTTATTCTGTCGAGTTTTTATACTTGTGTAATGATACTTTATGTTTCTGTGGGTTAAACTTAGTTATTTCGTTCTGAGTCTTGGTTCTAAAGACTGTACTTTAAGAGGGGACACTTCGGAAAGACGAAATCATTTCGTCTAGGGTAAAGGTCAAATATGGATAGTATTCAAAAGATCCCGAAGGGACCACCGAGTCACCCATTTCTTAGACGGACGTTACGCCCTCCGGACAAAAGTTAGGGACCCAACCCTTCTAAGGGACGTCTTCCCTTTTCGATGGGTGAGGTCATAAGACCGGACCTCTTAAGGTACTTTACGAGTCAGGTACCCCAGTGTTTCTCAAACTGTGTTGACTCGTTGAAAGTGAAAAAGTAAAAGTGGGACACAGGTCTTAGGAACCAAGTCCCGTACATTGGATTCGGTCGAGTTCATCCCCCTTAACGACACTGTTTTCATAAAACTCCCCTCCCAAGAGCTTTTATACATAAAACTTCGAACCTTAACGTAATCGACAAAGTGGTAATACTTTATTCGGTTGGACTCCTGTTTTGTGTGAAATTTTCTAGTCTTGACTCTCTTAGTGACTAGTTTAGTATGGACTTCGGAGTTGAGTGTGGACTTAGGATGGAATGGAAACTTGAAAGTTAATGTGTTCGTTCACACGGACGTACCTCTTCCGTTACCGTGGGGTGAGGTCATGAGAATGGATCTTTTAGGGTACCTGTCTCCTCGGACCACCCAACGTCAGGTACCCTAGGGATTCTCAGTCTGTGCTGACTCACTGAAGTCAAAGTAAAAAGTGAAAGTACGTAACCTCTTCCTTTACCGTTGGGTGAGGTCACAAGGACGGATCTCTTAGGGTCCTTGTCCCCTCGGACCACCCGACGGTAGATACCCCAACGTGTCTCAGTCTGTACTGACTTCGTTGAATAGTCATCGTCGTCGTCACACGGACGTACGTACGATTCAACAAAACCAGTACATGTTGAGACGCTGGGATACATGACATCGGGTGGTCCGAGGAGACAGGTACCCTAAAGAGTCCGTTCTTTTGACCTCACCCAACGGTAAAGGAAGAGGTCCCCTAGAAGGGTTGGGTCCGTAACTTGAACCCAGAGGACGTAACGTCCGTCTAAGAAATGGTAGACTCGGTGGCCCCTTCGGGTTACAAAAACTTTGTATTTTAGTCTAAAATTTCACTCTTAGGGACTGGGGAAGGGGGTCATCTTTCATAGTGGGTAAAAAACTGGGAGATAATAATCCTATTAACAGTGTCCATGATGATGTAGAAGAACGATCTAAAATCAGGAAAGTGCAGATACAAAAAACTATAGTTTGTTGTTATTACTAATGTTTGATCAAATTGTTTACTCCGTGAGTCCTTACCACATATTCGTTGACGTATACACTCAGAACTCGTTGTCAAAAGTTTGAGTATTCTTACAGGTAGTCGTCTGCTTACCTATTCTTTCTACACCATGTATATGTATTACCTCATAACGAGTCGGTAATTTTTCTTATGTAAACTTAGTCAAGATTTCTCCATCAACTTTGACCTCGCATAATATGTCCCACTTCATTCGGTCTTTCTTTTTGTGGTTATGTCATACGATTGTGTATATATACCTTAAATCTTTCTACCATTACTATTGTGACATACACTCTGTCGTTTTCTCTGTGTCTACATATCTTGCCTGAAAAACCTGAGACACCCTCTCCCTCTCTCACCCTACTAAACCCTCTTACCGTGACTTTACATATGATAGTACCTTCTTTGCTTAGCGGTCAGATACAAACTATGTCCTATGTCCTACTAACCCCGACCACGTGCCCCTTCTAGGTCTCTCTACTATACCCCACCCTCCACCCTCCCCCCAAGTCCTAACCCTTGAGTACATGTAGGTACCGTCTAAGTACAACTACATACCGTTTTGGTTACGTCATGACATTTCGTTTTATTTCATTTTTATTTTTAATTTTTTTTTCTTAGTGGATACCTTGAAAATTTTATAGTCTGGAGTATAGGTGCGTTTAGACTACGTTCATCAGTAAAGTATCAACCTTCTTGACTGAATTCTTTACAGTCGATCATAAAGAATATATTAAATTACCTAGATCTAAGGAGTTCGACCTTGTAAAACTGAGATTATTATATCATAAATGTTATTTATTACTATCCTTTAACAGTAAATATAAAAGAACATTCAGTAAACACGTTGGCTAATATAATTAAGAATTAAAATAGTCGTATCGAAGTCAAGTCAAGTCAACGAGTCACCACAGGCTGAGAAACACTGGGGTACCTGATGTCGTGCGGTCCGAAGGGACAGGTAGTGGTGAGGACCTTGAACGAGTTTGAGTACAGGTAGCGAAACCACTACGGTAGGTTGGTAGAGTAGGAGACAGTAGGGAAATAGAAGGACGGAAGTTAGAAAGGGTCGTAGTCCCAGAAAGAGTTACTTAGTCAAAAAACGTATTCACCGGTTCATAACCTCAAAGTCGAAGTCGTAGTCAGGAAGGTCACTTATAAGTCCTGATTAAAGGAAATCCTACCTGACCAACCTAGAGGAACGTCAGGTTCCCTGAGAGTTCTCAGAAGAGGTTGTGGTGTCAATTTTTGATGACATTTCACTGTAAAATTTAGTCATAGTACATAATTTTCCCCGTCTTAAAACTAAATTCTATCTAGATCTAAGATTTGGACTAATGAATCTGTCATAAATTGATTTAAGACGGATTAAAAAAAGTAAAGATTTTACTTTTATTAATCCGAGGAAGTTTTCTAAAACTCCTCTTTATTTTATTACTTTTATGTGTGGATGATATACTGGTTGTATCTATCGTATAATTTTTCGTCTCTGTGATGAAACGGTTGTTTCTAGGTAGATCAGTTCCGATACTAAAAAGGTCATCAGTACATACCTACACTCTCAACCTGACACTTCTTTCGACTCGTGGCTTCTTAACTACGAAAACTTGACACCACAACCTCTTCTGAGAACTCTCAGGGAACCTGACGTTCCTCTACGTTGGTCAGGTAAAATTTCCTCTGGTCAGGACCCACAAGAAACCTTCCTTACTACGATTTCGACTTTGAGGTCACGAAACCGGTGGAGTACCATTCTCGACTGAGTGACCTTTTCTGAGACTACGACCCTCCCTAACCCCCGTCCTCCTTTTCCCCTTCTGTCTACTACTCTACCGACCCTCCGTAGTGGTTGAGCTACCTGCACTCAGACTCACTTGAGGCCCTCAACCACTACCTGTCCCTCTGGACCGCACGACGTTAAGTACCCCACCGTTTCTCAGTCTGTGCTGACTCTCTGACTTGACTTGACTTGACTGTGTGGATGTTATCTTACAACATATTTCATCTTTGATCACATAACATCAACAACAATGAACTTAAGGAACCGATGAATTAAGAAAGTACATATTAAAATTTTTAAAATAAATAAATCTTACCAATACCTTTTAATGGTAAAACCTTTCTGAACCATATCATTACTATCTAGGTAATCAAATCAAGAAACTCGAGGTCGATCTAACAACCGCTTTCTATTGATTTCAGAATGACGGAATTTGGAGGGGTCTCATCGGATCACTAGAAATTTTTAGACAACGAACGATCCTAAATATAAATAGGACTTTGTCTTTAATACACCTTTTCTTTTATTCCCTTTTCCAGTAATACCACGTAATACACATATAACAACTGTTCCGTGTCGTAATGAGTGTAAATTACTTCACTATTCTGTCACTTATACCGTTACTAGTTAATTCGTAGGTAGTAACATTCGAAGGTATGTTATTCCCAGATTTCTAACGTCCATTTCAATATGTCAATCTAAATAAGTTTAGACAACATATCATACAATATTGGTAGTAAGTGGTATTTTGACGGGAGTCAAGTCAAGTCAAGTCAGCGAGTCAGGACAGACTGAGAAACGTTGGGGTACTTAGCGTCGTGCGGTCCGGAGGGACAGGTAGTGGTTGAGGGCCTCAAGTGAGTCTTAGTGCAGGTAGCTCAGTCACTACGGTAGCCTCTATAGCATTAAATGACAGTAACCATCAAGGACCAGTAATATACTAATTACTTTCAGGTTTGACCTATTTTCTCTAAAAGAACCCTGAATTAAAAAAAATGAATACTCCAGTATTACCTTGGTCTTTAAAAAAACTGTATCAAATCAATAAAGGTGTTTTCTATACAAAATTGGAGACGAAAAGTAATTGAAAAGAAATCAAACACAAAAATTATTAAAGTTTATGACGGATAATAACACACAAAAGAATAACTACTCGGGAATTGGTATTAGGTAATTTTATAATACAAGTAAATTTTAAATAAAAGTCGTATATAAATAATTTATATAAAACAGAGGAGGTTGAAAAAGAAAACAAGTTTTGTTATTCCTTGAATTTTGATTTTAAGTAGTGATAAGTTATACTTTGTGTCCTTTAACGTGATCAATATAGTTCGTCTTTCTCTAAATCATGTTCCTTAATTCACATGTTCCCTCTTCCCTTACCGTCGTGTGAGGTCATAAGAAGGGACCCTTTAGAATACCTGTCTCTTCGAACCCCCTGATATCAGATACTCCAGCGTCTCTCAACCTGTGTTGAATTGTTGATTTGGTGGTGGTGTAATCCACATGTTTTAGCAGTCTTTTACCACATGATTTACAGTTCCCACTACAACGATCACAAGTACGAGTAACGGTGTTCCTTAGTCTCTTAAGGATGGCATTTCTTAATCCTTTGATTTAAGTTTCCTTAGAAGACTTATGTAGAGTCGATGAGAAGTTAGAACTCCTACCACTTACCCTCCTCTTGTGTTTTCCTTGAAGTTTGTCGAGTTTAGACCCTCCAGGTTTGTAGTCGGACAGTAACGACAGTCACTTTATTATACAAAACACAAAAGAAAGTTCAGAGTACACTTTCGTAGATTAAATATTTTATATTTTATCTATACCCTTTTCGACCTCCCAACCATTAGACCCTTTATAACGTCACAAAGTTCGAGAACACTACCTCTCTCATCGTATCCTCTATTACCTTTACAAAGGTATTCAGTCGTACGTTAGAGGTAGTGTCAGGAAAGAAAACCGTTTATCGTAGGTATAAGTACGAACACAAATTTAAGAATTCGTAGTCGTTATTGTTTGTGGATAAGGTGGTTTCGCTAACGTCGATAGGGAGTATGTTTCCCTCTGGGTTTTAAAATAGTCAGTGTTATAGACAGACATAGTATACAATAAAGGAGAAGACCCTCTCGGTGTACTGTGAAAAGTATAGGACGTCGGATTTCTGACTTGATATTTCATTGGCGGTAATTATGAAGAAGTGAATTATCCCCTTCCTCTCCCTGTTTTATTTTCTAACTACAAACGGTTTATGTGTTTATATATGTTTCTTTCTTTCCTACTGATGTACAGATGACGTAGGGAGTACAGAAGTCATCAAGTTTACTTCTGGAAGATATCATGGGTAAAGAACAAGTAAACATCGGTTGTTTTGCAAGACAAAAAAAACAAAACAAAACAAAACAAAACAAAACAAAAATTAGTACCAATGAACTACCAGGACACTCGGTTCTGAAGCAAGAATCACTACGACGACCATGACCTATAAACCCGAAGAAGGGAGTTGAATATGATAACCCGTACGTTCATAAAACCTTTTCCCTTACCGTTGGGTGAAATCATAAGAACGGGTCTCTTAGGGTACCTGTCTCCTTGGACCGTCAGATGTGAGGTAACCCAGTGTTTCTCAACCTATGTTGACTTACTGGTTGTGTGTGTGGACGTTCATAAATGAGTCTCCGTGAGATACTTTAGGAGTTCAAACGTCTGTAGAGACAAAACTCTTCGTCGTTGAGATAAAGGGTAACTATCTGTCTTAGTTAGTAGGTTAAATAGTGTTATAAAGTTGTACCATTACGATTTAAAATTGTTATCAATAGTATCATGAACATAAAAGAAAAAAAGAGGTACAACTCAAACGTACTACGGTTATATAGGTATTACCTACAACTGTAAAAGACAAAACTATGTCCACATTCAGTAAAATATGTAACTGAAATAAATTACTATCAAAACACCTGCAAAAGATGAACTTTTCTACCCAATCGTTTAAAGTTTGATCCTATCTACACATCAAAATGGACCCGATCATGCCTTTTCGTAATGAACTATTATACCGTAGGAAAAACGACGAGAGAGAGAGAGTGTAAAGAAACGGTTGTTTCCAGGTGGATCAGTTTCGATACCAAAAAGGTCATCAGTACATACCTACACTGTCAACCTGGTGTTTCTTCCGACTGGAGACTTCTTAACTATGCAAACTTGACACCAAGACCTCTTCTGAGAATTCTCAGAGAACCTGTAGTTCTTCTAATTCAGTCAGTTAGGATTTCCTTTGATTGGGACTTATAAGTAACCTTCCTGACTACGACTTTGACTTTGAGGTTATGAAACCGGTGGACTACGCTTCTCGGTTGAGTAATCTTTTCTGGGACTACGGCCCTTTCTAACTTCCGTCCTACTCTTCCCCTACTGTCACTTGTTCTACCAACATACCATAGTAATTGAGCTACTTGCATCCAAACTCGTTCGAGACCCTCCACCACTACCTGTCCCTTCAGACCACAGGACGTCAGATACCCCAACGTTTCTTAACTTGTACTGACTCACTGACTTGTTGTCGAGAGTGTATGTGTTTTTCCAGAACTCTCTATTCCTTCATTGTGTCTCAATCTATAATTGAGGAACTCAACTTAAGGTGTAATATCTCTTCTGTGGAACATCTATGTGGTCGTACTTCATCAGACTTTCTTATATTAAAACAAAAAGTTTCACACAAAAACTGTACAATACTGTATGTTCCACTTTTCAATAAGTCTTATTCTAATAAAAAATAGAATGAACCTATAATTAACCCGTAATTGGTGTTCGGACTACAAAGACTCATCAGAGGAAAAAGAGACTTGATAAAAGAATGTTTTAAGAATAGATGTAATTTTACGATTTCGATTTTTAAAAGTAGGTCTTCAAACCTTTATGTTTTATAAGCCCATAATCATGTGTACACTTTTTCACTGTACTTCCTACTTATCTTAATTAGTGTATTTATCTATATGTCCCGAACCTTAAGTCCTTTCGTAAGTACCTTTTCGATACTTATATTCTTTTTTACTTCCTTTGATTCACACACACCTTTCTTTCCTCTTCTCTTGAACATTCTACAACCCCTTCATTTAGTCTCGTCGAGAAATTCCTAGAAAAATTATTTTTGTTTTGTTTTGTTTTGTTTTTGTTTTTGTTTTTTTTGTTCGTCACTTCTCAAACATGAGACAGGTCTCTTGTACCTCCTATATAACCTTCTTCATTCCGACCCTATTCCATGTAGTCAACCTACCAACAATTCTTCAGGTCTGTCCTCATCTCTCACCGGGTCTGACCCTATAACCTTCACCTTTAGCTTTTTATCTGTCTAAATTGTCAAGAAAATCTTTCATTTTATCTATTATAAAGTCAAGTCAAGTCAGCGAGTCAGCACAGGTTGTGAAACGTTGGGGTACTTAGCGTCGTGCGGTCCGGAGGGACAGGTAGTGGTTGAGGGCCTCAGGTGGGTTTGAGTGCAGGTAGCTCAGTCACTACGGTAGGTCGGTAGAGTAGGAGACAGCAGGGGAAGAGGAGGACGGGGGTTAGGGAGGGTCGTAGTCTCAGAAAAGGTTACTCAGTTGAGAAGCGTACTCCAGCGGTTTCATGACCTTAAAGTCGAAATCGTAGTAAGGGAGGTTTCTTTAGGGTCCCGACTAGAGGAAGTCTTACCTGACCGACTTAGAGGAACGTCAGGTTCCCTGAGAGTTCTCAGAAGAGGTTGTGGTGTCAAGTTTTCGTAGTTAAGAAGCCGCGAGTCGGAAGAAGTGTCAGGTTGAGAGTGTAGGTATGTACTGGTGTCCTTTTTGGTATCGGAACTGATCTGCCTGGAATCAGACGTTTCATTATAGAGACGAAAACTTATACGATAGATCCAACCAGTATTGAAAAGAAGGTTCCTCACTCGTAGAAAATTAAAGTACCGACGTCAGTGGTAGACGTCACTAAAACTTCGGGTTTTTTTATTTCAGACTGTGACAAAGATGACAAAGGGGTAGATAAAGGGTACTTCACTACCCTGGTCTACGGTACTAGAAGCAAAAGACTTACAACTCGAAATTCTGTTGAAAAAGTGAGAAGTGAAAGTGAAAGTAGTTCTCCGAAAACTCAAGGAGAAGTGAAAGACGGTAATTCCCACCACAGTAGACGTATAGACTGCGATAACTATAAAGAGAGCCGTTAGAACTAAAGTCGAACACAAAGAAGGTCAGGTCGGAAAGAGTACTACATAAGACGTATACTCAATTTATTCGTCCCACTGTTATACGTCGGAATTACATGAGGAAAAGGATAAACCTTGGTCAGAGAGTAAGGTACAGGTCAAGATTGACAACGAAGGACTGGACGTATATCCAAAGAGTTCTCCGTCCAGTCCACCAGACCATAATGGTAGAGAAAGTCTTGAAGGGTGTCAAATAACACTAGGTGTGTCAGTTTCCGAACCCGTATCAGTTATTTTGTCTTTATCTACAAAAAGACCTTGAGAGAACGAAAAAACTACTAGGTCTCCTACAACCGTTAAACTAGAGACCAAGGAAACGGAAAAGTCCTGATCAATTAACTAACTCACCTACCTTAATAGTTCTGTAAGGAAACCTATCACTATCCACGTTATATATCGTGTTTTCGTATAAATAGAAATCAAAACAAGAAACCGGGTATTCCGACCCATTGGTGTTGTTCTTTTGTTTCCTATATATAGTATGTGTTTTCCTTTAGATGGGATCTTCTTTTGTTTCTTTGTTAGATAAATTCTTTTATCCCTATATACGGTATATAAGAAAGAAATTTTTTTTTAACTTCATATCAACCAAATGTTAAAACACAACTAAAGTCAACATGTCGTTTCCCTAAGTCTAAGAAAAGGACGTATATATATATATACATATATATACACACACACACACACACACATATATATATATAGGGTTGGGGGTTCAATGTGAAACCATGGAGATTCAAACAAAAGATACAGATACTCAGACAAAGATAAATTATTTATTCGAGTAAACACTGGTAATATAAGAAAAAAGGGGTGAAGGACTGTACTCATGTAGTTGTATAGGACGGAAGTGAGGGGATGAGTTTTGTGTGTCTATAAATGGTCCTTTAAAATCGTCACCAAAGGTTTACGTTCAGATAGACATTTACCCGACTTAGTCTTATTAAAACATCCCTCCATACATGACTTTTATGTCTAAAGACCTATGACATATGATTTATTCGTCATGAATACACCTCGGGTCCTTGGATGAAAAATTTGTTCATAGGGTCTATAAATACATATCTGTACAAAGACTTGGTTCCATCACTTGAGATATAACTAGGACGAGAAAACTATGGGTGAATCATACACTGACGTTCTCCTTTGGTCTTTTCACAGGAATGACCACTGGAACGTTTCCCATATCCAAGGTAAAGTAACTAAAAGGGGAGGTTAGTTCTCACTTCTTTGACCTATTTTACAAAGGGGGTAAATACCAAGACGAGATATATCGACACTCCTCTCTTAGTTTGTCTTGGTTTTTGTCTCATGTAGATTTTAATACCGAACTAAATGTTAAAAAGTAAGAGAGAATTTCGTCGGAGTCGGGAAAATAAGTAAGAAACAGATCGAATGAAAGTTACAATGATTGACTGAGGGGTACTTTATGAAATACATTCTATTATTAACATATTAATTTATTACAAAGTAACAAATATCATTCATTTCGTTTTCTCCCTTCGAAAAACTCCTTCAAGTCTTGAATGGACAAAACAAGTATCCCGAATAATACAAATAGTTAATGAAATCAATACACAACAAATAATACTAGTTACAAGTATAAATTAACTAATAATTACGTAGAACGGGAAATAAAAGGAATTGATTTAATTACATTATTTTATGTAAATTATGTATTGTAAATAAAAATTTACATGTCTTAAACGATTAACAATGTTATTAAGAATGTTATAATAGTCGTGAGACGTGACTTGTAATAGTAAAGTAATCAATGTCTTGAAAAACATCGAATAAGACACATAAAGGAGATAATAAACTTTAAATTCTTTATACAAACAACTAACGTCCTACCGGTACCTAACGTCAAGAACTCTTACACTACCCTTTACTCGAATTCCTATATTTACATATAAATTACTGTACGTCCTTCTCATTCTAAAAATATCTCTCCCATAAAAAGAACCGAAAACTTCTTGTAGAAGATTTGTGATCAGGTGAGGATGGACACACTCCGTTTTCGATACACAAAAAATTTTAGAGATAGAAGTAAGTGAGTACAGTAATACATTAAAATTCACGATTCTAAAAGAAAACTAATAAATTTTATTATATCTTGTTGAGTTTAACAAAATATGAACCTTTTGTGTTTATTTCAAAATAACAATAGTTATACGGAATTATCATACCTTCTTCAAGTATAAATAAAACCAGAATGATACTTAAAGAAGGAATAGGGGAACAGTACATCAGGATTAGATAAAAAATATATTCAAAAGTTCAAAAGGAAAAGTGTAAATCTAGATATGAGATAGACCTTAATTATAAACTCACCCCATCGTCAAAACACGACCTTAGTCGAACGTTCTCTACTAGTCTACACAGACAAGGGTTGAGATGTAAGACACCGTAGTCTCGTCATCAACCTAATAGATACCACCTTCAGAAATTGGGGAGTCTTTAACCGTGTACGATTTTTAGACCGAGGTTTAGGGGTACAGGGTCTCCTCCCCAGCAATTTACAAAGGAAAGTGTAGTAAACTTCCATCCTTAGATTAGACCAGAATGAAAGGTATGCCTCTTGGTCAACAGTGTCGTAGTAAACCACGTCGTAGTAGTGTGTAGTAGTAGGAAATAAGTGACTCAACACTACGAGAGAGTTAAGATATGGTCTTGACGTAATACGTGTATAGATTCAGAACAGTGTTTAAATCGACTTGACCTCTTTCGACTCGACGATCCACAACCTCATCGGTTATTTTTATTGTTAGGTTTTACTATCATGTCAGTTCTGAAATTAGTGAATGACACTGTAATATTCGTTCTTCGATTTGGTCTCTTTCACGTTTGAGGGAACAAGAGAAAGGGAGTGGTACTTTACCACTTCGTCAACTCACAATTCAAACCTAAACGTGTCTGTACCTTAATTAGTTCCTTCGGGACTTGTTTTTAAAGATGTCAAAAGACTCGGACTCCCGGTCCCCTCCCACTCTCCTTTTCCGATCCCTACCTTTTCATGACCTATAACTGAATTTCACCTCTTTAACATGGAGGTGGAGGTACTTCTCGAAAGTCGTTTCTGTGGACTCCCTCCGAAGACAACTTTCAGGAGATCTTTCTTAGAAACCTTACTTCTGTGGGTCCGATCTTTACGTCCATACACATTCCCGTACCCCCGGTCCCTAAGACTCAGAAGGAAGTCTCTGAGTACGTCACCGTCACGTAGTTCACACCCCACTCCCCCTGTCGAAAGAGAAGTATCCGGACAGTCCATTTCGGTAACACCGACAGGTACCAACCTGGACTTTTCTTGGGGTATCCAAAAAAAAAAAAAACCGATCTTCGGTCTGAGGAATTTAGACAAAGAAATAATAATACGGTGAAACAAGATAAAAAGATAGGGACCCAACAACGATTTTTAAAGTTAGATATATGTAAATATAAAGACCTATAAACCCTTCCACTAAGTCAAAAGAGGAAGGAGAAGAACAAGATGAAGTAAATATATACCTGGGTAAAAATAAACCTAATAGAAGACATCCTTCCTCGAAGGGACCATCGAGTCAACTATTTCTTAGGGGGACGTTACGTCCTTTTGGCCCAAACTAAGGACCGAACCCTTCTACGGGACCTCTTCCCTATCCAATGGGTGACGTCATCCTTACAACACTCTTTTCAGGGAATGTCTCGAAATACGTAAATATAGGTGGTACATAACAATGAAAAGAAACACACGCACGAGTCAGTACAGGCTTTCGAACACTGAGGGATCTGACATGCACGGTCTGAGGCGACAGGTACCATAAGAGATCCGTTCTTATGACCTCACCCAAGGATAAAGGAAGGGGTCCCCTAAATACACTGGATCCCTAGCTTATACTCAGAGGACGAACCGTCCACCTAAGAAATGGTGACACGGTGGACCCTTCGGGGTGATCAACTACTGCAAAAACAAAAATAATTAGGTGATAAATAAGAACCAATAAGAATTGTATTTTAGTTATGGCACTGAAATTTTAAGCAATTTGGACACGAGGGTGCACTTGACTTTTGGTTCGAGACAGACCTTTCTTAGCAAATGAATTTATAAGATTAGGTTTAAAGAATTTACATTGTTCTACATACACAGTTATGAGACGGTGTGTTCATTTAAATTTTCTTAATTTATAAAAATTTAATTTACAAAATTTATTTCTTGAAATAAATTAAAAATATGACTAAAAGAAAATACGGTACTTTTATACCCACTGATACACCGAGTCTAGTGCTTGAGGAATAACGGTTTAAGTCTGAATTTAACTTCTTTCACCCCTTTTGGTGATCTGGTAAGTACATACTGGATTTAGTTTAGGGAATACTAATATGTCACCTTCACTCTTGATCTAAATTCCCTGATCTAGACTATCTCTCTCCCGGACTACTTGATACCTACCTCCAAGTACTGTAATATATCCTCTGTCCCTAGTTCTGGTAGGGGTTCTTTTTCTTTACGTTTTTTCGTTTTAACGACAGACTCCTCCGGAATGTTTATCGACACTCTTCTTCTCTTCACTTTTCGTTTCCTCTTTTCCTTTCTATGTGGGTAAATTTACGTATCAAGGTTTCTTATCGTTCCTCCCTATTCTTTCGGAAGGAGTCGTTAGTTACGTTTCTTTACCTCCTTTGTTTTCTTACCCTTTCTGATCTCTAGAGAAGTTTTTTTAATCTCTATGGTTCCCTTGTGAAGTACGTTTCTACCTGAACTATTACCTGTCTTTACCATACCTGGACTGTCTTCGTCTTCTATAATTCTTCTCCACTGTTCTTATGTGTCTTCTTGACATGTTTTTTCTAGAAGTGCTGGGTCTATTAGTACTACCACACTAGTGAGTGGATCTGGGTCTGTAGGACCTTACACTTTAGTTCACCCGGAATCCTTCGTAGTGATTCTTGTTTCGATCACCTCCACTACCTTAAGGTCAACTCGATAAAGTTTAGTATTTTCTACTACGAGACTTTCACGACGGGAGTTATATAGTCGTTTAAACCTTTTGAGTCGTCACCGGTGTCCTGACCTTTTCCAGTCAAAAGTAAGGTTCGGGTTTCTTTCCGTTACGGTTTCTTACGAATTTGATGGAGCGTTAACGTGAGTAGAGTGTGCAATCATTTCATTACGAGTTTTAAGAGGTTCGGTCCAAAGTCGTTATACACTTGGTACTTGAAGGTATACAACTTCGACCAAAATCTTTTCCGTCTCCTTGGTCTCTAGTTTAACGGTTATAGTGAACCTAGTAGCTTTTTCGTTCTCTCAAAGTTTCTTTGTAGATAAAGACGAAAAAACTGATACAGTTTCGGAAACTGACACACCTAGTGTTATTTGACACCTTCTAAGACTTTTTCTACCCTTATGGTCTGGTGGAGTGGACGGAGAACTTGTTGGATATACGTCCAGTCCTTCGTTGTGAATCTTGACCTGTACCTCACTGTCTGACCAAGGTTTATCCTTTTCCTCATGCAGTTCCGACGTATAACAGTGGGACGAATAAATTGAGTGTACGTCTTATGTGGTACTCTTTCCGACCGGACCTACTTTGTGTTCGACCTTAGTTCTAAAGACCCTTTTTATAGTTATTGGAGTCTATACGACGACGACGACGACGACGACGACGACGACGACGACGACGACGACGACGATTCAGTGAAGTCAGCACAGACTGAGACAGCCTGGGGTGTCTACAGTCGGGTGGTCCGAGAGGGCAGGGACCCTAAGAGGTCCGTTCTTGTGATCTCACCCAACGGTAAAGGAAGAGGTTACGTATTTTTACTTTTTACTTTCACTTCAGCAAGTCAGCACAGGCTGAGAAACACTGGGGTATCTGACGTCGGATAGTCCGAGGAGGTAGGTACCCTAAAAGGTCCGTTCTCCTGACCTCACCCCACGGTAACAGAAGAGGTCTATACGTCTACTGTGGTGAGAATACCTTCTTTCATTTCTTCTTGACTTCTCGGAGAACTACTTTCACTTTCTCCTCTCACTTTTTCAACCGAATTTCGAGTTGTAAGTCTTTTAATTCTAGTACTGTAGGTCAGGGTAGTGAAGTTCCGTTTATCTACCCCTTTGTCACCGACTAAAATAAAACCCCCCGAGGTTTTTAACGACGTCTACTACTAACGTTGGTACTTTAAGTTTCTGAGAATGAGGAACCTTCCTTTCAATACTCGTTGGATCTGTCGTATAATTTTTTGTCTCTGTAATGAAACGGTTAGTTCCAAGTAGATCAGTTCCGATACCAAAAATGTCATCAGTACATACCTACACTCTCAACCTGATATTTCTTTCGACTCGAGACTTTTTAACTACGAAAACTTGACACCACAACCTCTTTTGAGAACTCTCAGGAAACCTGACGTTCCTCTAAGTTGGTCAGGTAAAATTTCCTTTAGTCAGGACCCACAAGTGACCTTCCTGACTACAACTTCGACTTTGAGGTTATGAAACCGGTGGACTACCCTTCTCGACTGAGTAACCTTTTCTGAGACTACGACCCTTTCTAACTCCTGTCCTCCTCTTCCCCTGCTGTCTCCTACTCTACCAACCTACCGTAGTGACTAGTTACCTGTACTCAAACCCGTACGAAACCCTCAAGTACTGTCTGTCCCTCCGGACCACACGACGTCAAGTACCCCAACGTTTCTCAGTCTGTGCTGACTCACTGACTTGACTTTACTACAAACAGATGTCTTCAACATTCGTAAATAAGAATTGACCAAAATGAGTCAACCATTTAATCAATTACTAGTCCCTTATAAACTTTAATACAGGGTACGGGTTTTGTAAGACATTAGTGAGAAAGAACTGTTAAATCCCTATTCCGACTGAACAACCCAGTAATCTTTCACACTGTCTTCACAAATATCTTCCATTTTTATAACTTTCGACACTTAAATTTTGTTCCCTACTCAACTAGTTTTCTTTTACATTTAGAACTTTATATACAAGGTAAATATTTTTACTATATATGAAACAAAATCCAGTATTAGATTTAAAACGTCATAGTAGAAGTAGTCCAGTTCTTACTAACATAGTCCGATGATTGAAACGTAGTAATTACTCACAAAACACATCCTTTATCTTGTACTAACAATTTCATAGTACCGTCAATCATCATTAATCACTTTTAAAAGATAAATGTTTAAAGAGAAAGGAATCTTTAGTCGTACTACCTTTCCGAATTCGACCTTTTATTCACAAAAGAAATTTTTATAATAAATTCAAAATACTTTAAACATGTCAATCAGGAGGTATAGGTGTCCGAGACATAGACACCTAAGTTAGTTCGTGTCTATCTTTTATAAACCTTGTTTTTAGGGACTTTCAAGGTTCTTCGTTTTGAACTTAAACAACCTACTACCGTTGATAAATGTATCATAAATGTAACATAAATGTTGATAAACGTAAAGTAACATAACAACAAATCAGCGATTCAGTATAGACTGAAAAAACGTTGGGGTATCTGACATCGTACGGTCCAAGGAGACTGATACCCTAAAGGGTCCGTTCTTATGATCTCACTCGACGGTAAAAGAAGAGGACCCCCAGAAGGGTTGGGTTCCTAGCTTAGGCCCAGAGGACGTAACCGTTCGTCTAAGAATTGGTGATTCGGTGGTCTCTTCTGGAAGTGACATATTCCACTATATTAATTGGATCTCTACTAAATTTCAACTACCTTCCCACACGTATTCAATATACGTTTATGATATAGTAAAATAAAATAATAATAATAAAACGGTACGTTGTACATCCTAGAATCAAAGAACTGGTCCCGTGTTTAGACACTGGTGACGTAACTTTCGTGAACTGATGGTCCCTTCAAGGTTGATAAATAAAATATATTCCGTGAACCCGTAGACATCTACAACCATAGGTGTCTCAGGACCTTGGTTATGAGGTACCTATAACTCCCTGTTGACAAAATTAATAACCTCGTAAATCATGTTAACATTAAATAATATTACAAGGAGATATTGTCACATCGTTCTGAGATACTTCTTAAAATTATTAATTTAAAAAGGTTCCTGTTTCAAAGTGTTTTAATATCGTTTTTACAAATTATACACCGGTCCTATTCCATTAAATATCTGATAAGATTGGTTTAAGTCGTTATAAAGTACACGGACTAGTCACTACTTTGAAAATTTACTCTAAGAACCCAGAGAACTTAATTACTTTATAAAACACGTCATAAAATAACTTTAAGACGGTAATCGAAATCCTGAGAACACACCATCTTTCTTGTAAACTGGTCGAGTTCTTTCAGTAAAGATCAGGTATAAACTATGGGCAAGTGATTAATGCAACCTGTTTCATGGAACGGAACGGAAAGTAGACATTCTACTTTGTATTTAAGGAAGATACTTGATATAGAGTAGTCCTTATTTTGACGACGTATTATACGAGATAGAAGATAATAAGTTCGTTAGTTGGAAATAAATAACACCCCCTCGGACCACCCGACGGCAGATACCCCAGCGTGTCCCAGCCTGTACTGACTTCGCTGAATCGTCGTCGTCGTAAGGTAGGTGGACGACCCTTGGTTCCATAGTAAAACAAAAAACCGACACATAATCTTGGCGACCAATCGACAAAATTTTGATCTAAGGATTCGGGGTAGGATCTGAAAAAATTTTTTATATAAATAAGTAAATAAATAAACTGACACGGTTCAGAATCAACTTCGTACACCCTAGAACTCAACGTCGTACGTTTGAGAATCTACGCCGTCCACCCTAGATAAGGGCTGGTCCCTGGTTGGGTCCAGACGAAAGACCGAAGAATTCCAGAAACCAACAACAGACTAGTTAAAAAAATTTTTACATAAGTTAAACAATAATGTTAATGTATATTACTAAATTAGTGTACACAATATTTATTATATAATTTCACAAGAGAAAAGATAAAGTAATTATTACAATAAAATCATGAAATATACGTAGAAACTGTGTATGCTCGAGAAAACACAGAACCAAAAAAACCGAGTTATAATACAAATACTCAAAGTAAGTACAACGTTTATAGACATCAATTAAGTAAAAGTAGTAATTTATTGTAAGTCAACCTACTTATCAGGTGTCTATTACATAGTCAAGATGACAAGTACCTACCTGTAAACTGGACAGAAGTTAATAACCGATAAAGTTTGTTACGACGAGAAATGGACAACACCCTCCCCTTAACTACTTAGTGTCCTTTGCTCATAAAAGTTGAAGTTATCTATTGCCGTCAGATCTAAGATTTTACCAAAAGTATAATGGTGGTTGTCATACACTTTTAAGGTGTTGGGTACACCTTAACACATAGAAAATTAAAAACGGTTCGTTTACACAAACAATATCGTACTTAGACAAGGGACAACTGATTATTACAACTCGTAGAAAAGTTTTCAAAGAACCAGTAAGTCTATAGGAGAAAACTTTTCACAAGTTTTGAGAATGGGAAAAAAGGCCATAAAAAATGAAAAACATTCATAAAAAATTATATAGGGCTTAGACTCAGAGAACAATCAATATACACAACGTTTATAGAAAAGAGTGTAATCAAATGGGGAAATGAGAGCATTAGCTCAGAAAACGACTTATCTTTAAGAATCAACATTACATTATATGAAATAGATAGCTGGAAAATTTCGAAATACTAAGGACGAATTCTTTAAGAGAGGATGGGGTTCTAGTACTTCTATTATAGTATACAAATACTAGATCTTCGAAGTAACAAAATGAAGAGTTTAAATCTGTATGAAAGGACGAAACTAATAATAGTAACAAGAATGGACATCGATGACTTAAGAAGGAGATTAATATGATTTATGAATGAAAAGATCTATGGGAAAGACTAAAAGAACATAATAGACGAACAGAAGGATAAAAAGTAGGAAAGATTTAGTGATACTCCTTAAGTTATATTTTTAATATAAATGGATAAAGAAGTTTAACCGGTCGTTCAAGTTCACTTTACAAAGTAAACCACAAACGGTAAATCTGTGTTGAACCTATTTGAACTGGGTTCCAGACATTTTTTATTAATTTAGAAGAGAAAGGTCTAGTACTCCATTAAGGAAAATTAAATTAAATTACTTAAATTAATTAATTAATTATTAAAATTATTTAAATTAAATTAAATTACTTTAAATTAAATTACAATGTATCACTTCTCATGTATAAAATTTAAGGTGTGTTCCCTTTTAAAGTAAGATCACGATCCATACTATCTTATTACCCCAAAGGGTCCACCGCGATCACCATTTCTTGAGCGGACGGTTATGTCCTCTGTTCTCTGGGCACAAACTAGGGACCCAGACCTTCTAAGGGACCTCCTCCCGTACCTTTGGGTGAGACCGTAAGAACGGATCTCTTAGGGTACCTAACTCCTCGGACTTCCCGACACTAAGTATCCCAGTGTCTCAGTCTGTGCTTACTTCACTTAAACCCACCTGTTACTGTCTTATTATCATAAACCCTGTCAATTATTCAGACTCGATGGTCTTCAGCTGTATAGACTTAAACTTCGTTTTACTAAGAGAGTCGATAATAGGATTGTCTAACATCTTAAACACTTTCACAAATCACCTACTTACTGGTACATTTTCGGGAGACGTACGAGGATGAGGGGAGAGGATGAGTAATTAGTTACCACTATTATGATCGTTGAAAGGGAAACCGTACAGGAATTTGTCTCAAATACTTATAGACTCTTATAATTTTCGTACTTCTTAATCCGACCTCTTATACGGAAAGGTCAACTTATGAACTTCTCACAACCGAACTAATAGAAAAAACGAGACCGACAAAACAAAACTAACACATTTTTGATAGTAGTAGGTTTAAAGACAAGGTAAAGTACTTCCCCGTCTATAAGGGACATCGTAGGAAGTACGATAAACACGTAGGTTAACTAACGTCGACATAGGTCTTCTTTCCCTTGTTTACAAAACGACTAAGATGACGGTTCTTCATCTAATTTAAACCTTTGTATAGTAACTACCCACTAATTTTAAGTCTTTGTATCCTAAACGATTGAATTTCGGTCCTTCGTTTCTATTCTTTATAGTGACACGAAAGTCTGTTCCAAGACCAAATCCACTGATATCAGACTTATAAATCTGAATTGTAAATTACCTTTTCCAAATAAAAATTTAGTAAAAACAAGTAAAGATCTCTTAACTAAAGAAAGACATCATCGTATAAATTTAATAGAAAAAGTTTCGGTAACAAATATATGTAACTTTCGTTCTGTGTAGACAAACGTTTTTCAAATGTAGACTTTGGATGGACACACGTACGGGAGGGGGGTGATGTTTGTGTGTATATGTACCTCAACATAAAATTTACACAAAACACTTTACTGTCATCTTTTCCCCCAAAAGACTTAGTCCAAAATACTCTATTCTTATTTTTAGGTAAAATAAAATTTACATAACACGGTCTCATTAAAGAGTTTTGTTTGTCTTTTACATTAGACAAATGAACAATTGAAATCTTGAAACTCATAGTAAATAAAATCCTATGGATCCAGAGTCTGTACCCTTTTCAGGGATTTGGAGAAAAGCTTACTACAAGCACGGAACGAAAAAGAGAAGGAGACAACAACCTCTAAACCGGATTGAGACATCTCACGAACTAATAGAGATAAACTTCCCGAAGGGAGTAGTCTTCTCTACACAATAGCTAGTAGTACGACAGTCTCTAGGTACGGATAAGTTAAACTACTTCCGTGACCGTTATAAACTCCGACCTACCTATAGGACTTCCAAAGAGTCTCTTTCGACTGTTTATGAACCGTCTCACCAGTGGCAAAGATTGTCTAAAATAGTCGTGACGACAAAGTCTACCTCCTTGTAAATTTGTGGTTTTCCCATATGCCTTATGGTCTCGACGTCTTGACCGTAATAGTGTATGTAAACACTCTCTTGAAACCCTACTTGAACGTAGTTTGTCGAAGTTAGTTGTGGGTACAGTACCCTTGTGTAAAAAGAGGAATGACGTTGTACAGTTTTGTTTTTGGGTAGTGGTGTCCGGTTACCCTTTTGACATACTTAGGGTCCTAAATCTATTAACCCATTCCAAAACTCCCAGGTAAACTCCCAGGTGTAAATTTTTTTATTACATGACTCACACTCTGTGCACGTACGAATTTTACGGGGGAGAAGATGAAATCTCGATCATCTATCGAAAAGTCATTTACGGTCGAAAAGAAGAGAATTATCGAATGGAGACTAAAGAGGAAAGAAAGAGTTGTGAGATCGACAAAAAGTTCCGGATCAACCGTTTTGTCTTCTATTAATGTAGAAAAGGGACTCTGCACAGTATTAAACTGAAAACACCTACCTGGGAGTATAGTCCCAGTTTCTTATTACGATATCCCTAGACCCTCAAAGACATTGTATCTGTCGTCAAGGAAAGACCTTACTCGACGAATATAGACAATATAGTAGGGAATTTTTGTATATAGTTTTACTGTACCTCTTAAATCCACTTATCTTTGTATTAGACCCTAAGGGACCACCGAATCACCATTTCTTAGACGGACGTCACTTCCTCTGGACCCCAAACTAGGGACCCAGTCCTTCTAGGGGACCTCTTCCTTTACCGTTGGGTAAGGTCATAAGGACGGACCTCTTAGGGTACCTGTCTCCTCGGACCACCCATGTCAGGTGTCGTAGGGATTCTCAGTCTGTACTGACTCGTACATACGTTTCGTTTCATTACTATGTACTACTCATATTTATGTATTTCAAATAGTCTTCAGTGTTACAAGAAATGACCTTTTTTTTTAGTGAAGGTTTATATCTGGTGTCACTTACTCTCAAATCCATTAGATGATAATCTACTTCTAAACGTAATCTAAAGAAATCTAGTTTCCTCTATTAATCTTAAGGGAACAAACCATGTATTTTTATCCTTAATGAAACTTCTTAACTTAAAAACAAATAGTTTTTTTCTAAAAACTTTATAAATCGTTGTATTAATTTGGTTCTGATTAGAACATCAATTACTGTAATCACACCACCGGTTACCACTCACTATTCGTTATTTTAGACCTTACTACGGGGAGGAAGTTTTAGTCCTGAATTTTCATCTAGTAGTAACTGATCTATTTCGAGGTACTTGTCACTCGACAAATTGTCGGAAAGATTTATAAACCTTCTTTTATAAACAAACGTCTATTAGAGATCTACTTTATTTTAGATGTTGAACGATACCGATACTTTGTCATCTTAAAGAAGTGCGGTAAATTAGATATCTTTAAGATTGACAGAAAAGGGACTAACTCACTAGAAGTGTAGGAACCATTTCTAGTAAACTGGTTTTTCAATTCCATATAAAGACCCGAGAGATAAAATAAGGTAACTACATAAATAGACAGAAATAAGGTCGTGGTGTATCAAAACTAATGACATCAAAACATTGTATAAAACTTTAGTTCTTCACACTCAGAAGGTTGAAACAATAAGAAAAAGTTTAATAAAAACGATAAACCTCAGGGAACTCCAAAGTATAATTAAAACTTTAAAATTTTTAAAGACATTTTTACGGTAACCCAATGACTATTCCTAACGAAACTTAGACATCTAACGAAACACATCATACCTATAAAATTGTAATCAGAGGGTTAGGTATTTGTACTCCATAGAAAGATAAATGAAAAAACAGAAATTTAGAAAAGTCTTAATAAAACTCCAAAAGTCACATGTTCAGAAAGTGGGGTAACCATTCTAAATGAGCTCACAAAATAAGAAAAACTACGATAAAACTTATCTTAAAAGAACTAAAGGAAAAACCTGTCAATTAACTATCACATGTCTTTGTATTGACTAAAAGTATACAACTAATCAAGACTAAAACACACACACACACACACACGCACACACAAACACACACACATCAGAAGTCTAAAAAAGATGTATATTCTAGTAAGTAGACGTTAGTCCCTATTAAAATGAAGAAAAAAAGTCTAAACGTACGTACGAATCAGCAAGTCAGTACAGGATGAGAAACACTGGGGTACCTGACATCGGACGGTCCGAGGAGACAGGTACCCTAAGAGGTCCGTTCTTATGATCTCACGCAACGGTAAAGGAGGAGGTCCCCTAAAAGGTCTGGGTCCCTAGTTTGGATATAGAGGACGTAACGTCCGTATAAGAAATGGTGACACGGTGGACCCTTCGAAAAAGTCTAAACCAAGGGAAAATAAAGAAAAGAACGGTTAGTGAGACCGATCCTGTCAGTCACGATACAAGTTATCTTCACCGTCCTCATTCGTAGAAACGGAACAGGGTCTAGAATCTCCTTTTCGAAAGTTAAAGAGTCATAACTCATATAATCGACACCCAAAAAATATATTCCAGAAATATCACAACTCCATTTAAGGAAGATATGTGAATTAAACAACTGTCAAAAATAGTACTTTCATACAATTTAAAACAGTGAACGAGAAAGACGTAGATAACTCTACTGGAATACTAAAATAGATAGTAAGATAATTACGTCGTATAGTGTTACTAACAAAACATACACAACTTTGTAGGAACTTAGGGTCCTATTTAGGGAAAACCGGTACCACGTACTAGAAAAATTACACGACAAGTCAAACCAAACGATTATAAAACAACTTCTAAAACGTAGGTACAAATAGTCTCTATAACCAGACATCACAAAATGACCATAGAAACGGACCATACCAATAGTCTCACTACGACCGGAGTATTTTACCCAAAAGTCAAAAGGGAGTAGAAGACAGAAAACCTTCTCATATTCCTTCTAATTATAATTAGGAACCGAATAAACCATCTTAAGTGGACACTTACGTAAACCAGGACCTCAAAAGAAACAACCCTTTAAAAAATAATGACTAAGTTAGAGTAAAAATAACCAGACAAACCCGAAAAACAGAAAAACACTAAGTTAGAACTATATAACATACACAGATCCTTAAATAGGTAAAATAGATCCGACAGGTTAATAAATCGTATGTTAATGATTATTATCGACGAAAACTAGAAAATAAAGATACGATAGACAACGTCACAACATTTCGGACATCGAAGAATCGGGTGGTTAAACGACTACAGAGGAACATAAATGTGTAGTATATACACACACATATAAATTATAACAAAATAAAACGTAAAATTTATTTATCATATAGTATATGTGTATACTCGTATATAGAACGACTTTAAACGGAAAATTTACGTATCACCAAAACTCTAAATAGGTACATTTTATATGTCGAGATCAAGTAAGTAAGTAAAAAAAACAACAAAGTGTCATAAGACAATATACTTAGACGAAGATAAATAAGTTAGCTAAGGACAACGACACTCAAATTTAACATAAGAGAGACAGTGATAATGTTACAATGTTACTCTTTCCAAGTGTGAACACTGTCAAAAGATCCAAAATGTCGTTTTTCATCTGAACGTCTCAGTGTGTGATATGTACAAAAGTTTATATCATCGATAAGGGTTTAAAGAGGGGATTACCTATATGTTAAACGTGAGGACATTCGTCTCATACTATTAAAGAGAGGAAGACGTAAGAGTGATTAACCATAAAACGTAAGTTAACAATACTTAAACTCCTTATATTTTAGTGTAGAATTAAACGTAAATGTAGTAATTATTACTCTAACTTGGGTACAATATACCGATAACCATAAAAGATAAGATATTTTAAGGACAATCGTGTTTAAAATATTCGTATTTAAATCCCAATATAATGATTTTAAATTCCAATAGAACGAATTTTGCAATATGACCACAACGTACTCTACTATGTATCCATTGATTTTATCGATATTCAAGAGGTCAAAAGACCTAAGTGAAAAAAGGGGATAGGAAAGGAAATGAAGACACGAATCCGTTTAATTTAAATAAGGGTGTAAAGTATATAACAACCTGATAGTAGTTCGAGGTGTTATAAAGATTCAGAAGTACTTTTCTCGTCTATGCACGTACACACACACACACACACACACACACACACACACACACACCAAACAAATACGTCTTATCACAAGACGAGAGGATAATGAGAGAGGTTTAACAATCACCTGTAAACAAAGGTCTAAGGACCACAGTAAAACAAAGTACATAGACTATGTGTCACAGACCAGATATAATAAGATTAATTCCTTTAATTAGATCAATTAGAGAAGAAATTTTTCTCAAATAGTTTTTCGACGACACATATTGGTTTTACGTACCCTACTAAATGTCTTTACTATCCATTAAAACGGGGTCTTTCCTTTCATAAATTACTTTCAATCTATAGTGATAAGGTTTTTAAAATGACCGTCAAAGGAAATTGACTCTTTACATTGTACAGACGGGAATCCTTGTCTAGACGACTGTAAAACGATCTGAGGGTCTCGGTGGAGAGTAGAGAAAGGAACTACTAAAGAGACTATAAGAAACTTAAAGTGAAATTTAGGAGACTATTGTTTAGGGTTCAATAACAAGACGTCACGTGTTTAATATATAAACAAACACAGAGTTTAGAGAGTTTAATAACACCCTCCTTGTAAGACCCAGTCCTTACCGAATCAAAGTTGATGTTCCCGGTTAGTACTTCACAAGAATTTCGTTTTACATGTTAGATTGGACTTATATACTTCGGGGTTTAGGGGTTGTATAAATTTTAAATGACCTTTTTTGTCATCATTTTATAAATAAATATGATCTCTCGGTTCTGTCACATTATTCCATTCTTTATTTATAATGTTTCGTATTTCTACACTTTCCTTTTTCATTTTATTGATAATTGTATGTAATAATTAAAATTACATTTTATAATATAATTTTATATTACAAATTGAATTTTTATACTGAGTACAATTATTATTTATGTTCAGTTTATAAATAAGTTGAGTAATTAATTTCTCCCTAGACCATTCAAAAGTTGTCACCACGTTTTCCTTTTAACTCTCTGTTTCTAAATATATCAGTTTCAGGATGATTCTGTTTAAACGACTATTTACGTTTGATCAATTATAGGGTTTATTTTTATTTGACACAAATAGAAAAGATAACCCATCTTTACTTAACGTAGACCGACCTATTTTAAGTACACGTACGGTATTTGTCCTTAGTAAACGTAATAGGAGACTGTTCTTAATAAAATTAACAATAATAAAAAAGATGTTCCATTGAAGATGGAGACATTTCTATTTTTTATTGTTAGTTATCTTAGTAAGTCTCCAAGTCCGTATGGAACAAAAGAATACGAAGTAACATAAGATGAAGTGTCTATGACTTAAAAATGTTTGACTTTAAAAGACCGTTAGGACATACATCAACTCATTCAGATAGTCAATCGGTTTAACAGTTATGTTTCCTTTTAAAGAATTTCTTTTATTTTTTACGATCAGATCACTTGTGTGTTTACTTTTCTTTCAATTTACCCGAATAACGTTTACACCTCTTTTAAAATTACTAGATCTATCATCTAGTTTGGTCGGTGTTGTAAGGGAATTTGGTTTCCGATTAGGTTTCGTTCCGGGATTGAGAGAAGTTAAGATACTTCCGACTTTCTCTACTTCTTTAACTTCTTATTACCGTTTTGGTTATGTTATAACATTTCATTAATCGGAGGTTAATTTTGTTTATTTATTTTTTTTTTTTGACGAACTTCGGTCATCTATAACCAAGTACTACAAATTCCTTTCTTCAACCGAGGTATTGTATTCTCATGTTCCTCTTCGTTGTCTAGGACTACAACTTCTACGTCGTTCAAAGGGTCTTATAGATCGATCATCTCACTTCCACCGATATGATGTGTTGTCCAAAAACTACATCTACTTTCTCGGAAGAAAACGTTCATCTAGGGTAGATCCTGAAAAAATCGATCTCTCCTCTTCAGCTACGGACTGAAGTTTCGAAGTTTACTAGTCGACTGAGAGCAATCCCCGATTACGTGGACTACTAAAATTCAACTTCTGTCACAAGAAAATGGTAAGATTTTTAGGATCTGGGAATTCTCAATGTGATTTAGATGGTGAGACTGACATGAGAGATTTACCTTGTTGTCTCGGACCTATTGTCGTGTATGTACAAATATTGTATATAATATTTGTAATTTTTCACTGATAAAATACTGGTGTCAACTCTAGTAATTTTTCTAAGGAAAGTTTAATAATGACGAGTAACTGTTATATACACCAGAGGGTACTAGAAACTACCCCTACCTGTTTCTCTAATTATAACAAAAGTACGGACGATTGTACCATAGACGTTTCTCAGCCTGTACTGACTCGCTGACTTGACTTGACTTGCACCATAGGTAAGACGTCGGATACCTAGTTGTTCATTAAAGCTGAAAGTTCAGAATAATAAAGTATTCCGATATCGACGGTATTTCTCATAAAGGAGACTACCTAGACCCGTTGTATTTAACTTTTGAAAGACCTTTCGTAAGTGGTATGATCTACGGTAATTTTTGTGAGTACTATGTACCCTTCTTCAGTTTTATGGTTACAAGTGTCTTAAAACTTTCTTCGACTAAGGTTGGGAGTACCTACTGAAACTCCCTCCGTCTTGAAGTCGCCTTCAGTGACATATACACCTTTATATCTTTCTCTTGATCTTAAGATTCGTCTCGGACTTCTACACTAACTTAGGGACTTTAGAGTACTATTTTGAACTTTCTTATTCCTCAACGAAGTATACCTACTCGTTTCCTTCACCAAAGAACCGTGCCTTTGAAGACCACTTTGGTGACACTTCTAAAAACTTACTGTTGTTTCTTAAGTCTTATAGAGAATTTGAATCGACGATTTGGTCTTCATCCCAAAATCTCCTAACTGAGGTTAATACTTTCTTCAAGATGACACCCATTCACAATAGTTTATCGTAACGTACGATGTCTCCTTAGTAAGTACTCTTCTTCTTATTTAACTACCCCGTTTTAAATAACAACAGAATATCCTCATTAAAAGGGATCGGTGGGGTCAGAAGTCGTTGTTGGTGGGAATAACCACTCGTCGGTAGTTGTAGTTCCGTTCTTGGAAGTGGTCGTTTTTTAATATTAAACGACCTCCGAGTCTAATACCAATCGTAAAAAATAGTTATTTTATAAAAATTACTTCTACACGTAAAAAATCTGTATTACGATAACGTGTGAAATATCATATTTCTTTGAAAATGTACTGGACCCTTTACTTTTTTTTTAAGTGTACTAAGTAAAATAACTCTATAAGTAACATAACGACACCAGACCTCGACTTAGATGTCATAGAAACTACAGATGAACATATAAATATGAAATTTGTCTATTAGGGGTCTCCAAGACGATTTGATCCTTAGACTTTAGAGATCGAGATATCGGTTTAGACAAAAATATTCATTTCACAATAACAATGTGTCGGTGTCAGACACAACAGGCATCAACGAAAACCTTGTATCACTGTCTAAAATCACCAACAGTGTCTCCAACATACGAGGATTAGGATTTTATAAATGATAAAATGGAAAATGTCTTTTTTTTTAACGATTGGGAACGTGTTCTGTAATGTGTCTTGAGGTAACTTTTCCGTAGGTCGGTAGAGAAAATGGGTAAAGGTTTTAAACCTACTTATAAGAAATTTTAGGATAACCATAACTTTATCTCACTTTAATCGTTACAGTGTTGTATGTTTAGTTTTACCTTTTTCACATAGAGATATATCATCGTATTTTGTTAACCTTTTATTTGTAATCCCTGTCTTCCCACTCACACCGATATTTCCCCATCGTGTTTCCTCGGAAAACCACTACCTTCTCAAGATCTAGAACTGTCTCAAATGCCAAAGTACTTAACTGTGTACGCTATTCGGACGTAGTCTGATGTGTGTGTGTATGTTAATGTACATTTTGACCACTTCAGAATTATTAGAGACACCTAATATGGTTTCAGAGAAAGGACCAAAACTATAATAACACGATAGTAATAAGTTCTACAGTGATAACCCCCTTCAACACTCTTCATATGTATCCTAGTACATAAATAAACTTTTCAGGATATTCAAATATAAAGTTTTATTTTTGATGTATATACGAGTTTTTTAGTATCAAAAGTGTTTTCTCCAGAAGATCTTACAAGCATGGTCGAAATGATTGTTATCGTTTTTGGACCTTTGTTGAGTTTAAAGGTAGTGGTCCTCTTACCTATTTCCCTAATATCATATAAGTAATTACCTTATGATGAGTTATTACCTTTCTTGAAGACTATGTACCTTATTGTAGTTATTTAGTGTACCTATAATACAAATCCTTTTCGACTTGAGTTTATATAGGTATGATACACTACGTATACATCGAGATTTTGTCCAATCCTTTTGTTATATTCTTTACTGTATACCAACAGAAATCCATTTCCACCCCACCACCTAACTAAATCTTCCCCGTTTTTCCTTGAGAGAGTCGTATATTCTCTTAGGGTCCCTGCCGCCTCGGACCACCCGACGGCAGATACCCCAACGTGTCTCAGTCTGTACTGACTTTACTGAATCGTCGTCGTCGTGGTCTTATATCTTTATAAAACATAGAACGATTTCTCATCCAATGTATCTACATTTAAAATGTTTTTCGAAATTTTTTATTCATAATTCCAATCTTTAAAAAGTAACAACCACCATATAAAATCTGACCTCGGTTACTTATCTATTAAACTCGTATTACCTAGGTTACAAATGTGTCATCTCTTGTCTCCACGATTATACGTTTCCCCCCTATAATCCTGTATGAAGCATTATAAAATAACCCAAAGTTGTATATATGGACACAATGGAGATACCCGGACCTTCGTTAAGGTGTGACTATCGTTACTCGTGTTGATCCAGGGTCTAGAAATCAATATTTAAGGTCTGTCATGTTCTACTGGGTCCTTATCGAGTAACAAGGTTTTTCATCCCTTCTGGGGGGTTTTGTTACCTCTGTTTAGTTTTACTGTTACTTCGATCGACCCTCACAAAAGTGATCTGTTTAGATCTTACTAAACTTTTAGTTTTGATTATTACTCCAATGACCAAAGATCGGGTAACTCATTTTATTCTTAGATACTTATTTATGACTATTTTAATCAGTCAATAAATTATTCGGTCACTTACTCTTCCTTTTCGAGAAAGAATGTCATATAAAGGTAATCTTTCGTACTAACTCATCCTTTAGTAGTTATTTACAATTTTAATGAAACTACTTTTTGTCCTATATACGTATTAAAGTTGTATAGAGATGTGTTTAGTAATTAACATTCACTTTCTAACCGTTTAAACATTTTCTCTTTGAACCGTAATTAATTCAATTGATTAACTAGTTTCAATAATAGTGGTTAATACCTTGTATAGTTCTAGTACATGAAGGACTATACTATACGACTCTTCCCATAATTATGGAGACGTTATAAAGACGGTTTCATATATTGAACTTATATAAGTACTCCTGTGTAGGTTGTGTAGGGTTTATTCTTTATAGGACGTTTTATTAACAGGGTATGATAATTTTTTAATTAATTAATTTTTTTACAGTTCCAGTTGTTTCCATTTCTTTATGACCCTCTGACCAAATCTACTTTCATATGTTCTGTTTCTTTATGTTACAAACTAGAATTGACCTAGAACCTGATCCTTTTTATCTATTTTTATAATTAAGTGACTCTGTTAACTGTGTTATACCAATACCTGCTCTTAAACACAAAAATCCTTTTTTGTATAATTTTACAAATCCCTATTTCACCATTTTGTATAGGTATCACTGAGGTCGAACGAGAGTTTATCAATTTAAAAAAAAAATTTTACACGTACACACATATATACACACACACACACATACATCCCTCTCTCTCTCCAATATTTGTTAGTCACTTAGACCTATGTCTTATATGTCTTTAAAGATTACGACAAAGTTACAAAATGAAATTTACGTTTTAATATATTTTTTTTTAGCAATGTTTTTAGTTTATGAACGAATCGAGAAGTAAAAGAATCTGTAGTCTGGAGACATCGTTATCAAACGTTTACCTTCTTACCCCTCTCTTATAATTATCTGTGACTAAAGGGAGACTCGGGATCCTCCGTAAAACTACAAGAGGGGATCATGTATGTATTTCATAAACGGTGTGTTATCCATGAACTCCTGTACATTCGACAACTATAATAATGCCTATAAGTCCATCGTCTAAACAAAAGTAGAGGATATGTCACCAGGATTTTATTCACGAGAAACAGAGATCCGAGAAGTAAATAGAGACACCTCTTAATGTACCAGGAGAATTCAACATAGTAGAGTCACGAGGACGACTCATTGTCATGAGTCATGAGGTCATTGTCATTGAGTCAAAGGTACGACTCATTGTTTGACGGAGTTTGTATTACTACATTTTGTTATTCATAAAATACAAAGTACCTGTGACAACCTAGTTCATAATCCTTTCTTACGTCCCTCTTGTAGAACAGAGACGACATATTATAAGTCCTGGAGTTCACCCTTCCGACTACTGGACCGACATTGAACTAAAACCCCTAGTCCTAGTAAACTTCGCATCCTACCAGTCACCCTCGTAGACGTACACCGGACAGACACACCGAACCAAAGGAGGGTCGTACCTCCTGAGACCCATCAGTCTGATAGACACCACGGAGTCCTTAGGTCTGTCCACAGAAGACTCTTGTTCCACCTCCGACGTGACGGAAACGACTGGAACGGAGTTTTCAGTCCTTGAGTACACCGAGGAGAAGACGTTGTAAGAAAACTAATGTTCCTTCAGTTTTCGGGTGGATCTAAGTTCCCTTCACATGTATCTGGGGGTGGAGAGTTATCTTCCTCGTAGTTCAAATATAGTATCTTTTCGTCCACCCTACCCTTAACGAAACTAAATACAGTAACTCACAAGACGGATACAAAAGGGGATTCTCAAAATATCAAAGACTAGAATGTAAATCTAGAAATTAGGTACAACTCAAATAGAAACACATACCACAATCCTTCACAAGATTAAAGAAACAAAGTGTACATCGATAGGTCAAAACGGACCCGAGCTTTAGTGACGTCTACCACTAACGTCGGTACTTTAATTCTGCGAATGAGTAACCTTCCTTTCAATACTGGTTGGATCTATCGTATAAGTTTTCGTCTCTGTAATTAAACGTGTTTCCAGGTAGATCAGTTTCGATACCAAAAAGGACACCAGTACGTACCTACACTCTCAACCTGACACTTCTTCCGACTCGTAGTTTCTTAACTACGAAAACTTCACACCACAACCTCTTCTGAGAACTCTCAGGGAACCTGACGTTCCTCTAGGTTGGTCAGGTAAGACTTCCTCTAGTCGGGACCATAAAGAAACCTTCCTTACTACGATTTCGACTTTGAGGTCATGAAACCGGTGGAGTACCAATCTCAACTGAGTGTCCTTTTCTGAGACTACGACCCTCCATAACCCCCTCTTCCTTTTCCCCTGCTGTCTCCTACTCTACTGACCTACCGTAGTGGCTGAGCTACCTACACTCAAACGCACTTGAGACCCTCAACCACTACCTGTCCCTCCGGACCGCACGACGCTAAGTACCCCAACGTCTCAGCCTGTGCTGACTCACTGCCTTGACTTGACTTGACTTGACTAGGTCAAAACGGTCGTAGCAATCTCCGGTAGAAACGGGGGTGACATAGAAGAACGGAGGAGACAGTTTATATTCTATGGGTATCCACGTATCCAAATAGAGACCCGAAAGATAGAACAAGGTAACCAAATATAAAGACAAAAACACGGTCATGGTATGACAGAACTTCTGACATCGAAACATCATATTGGACTTCAATTCTTCCAACTAAGGAGGTCGAGGTAAGAAAGAGTCTTGACGAAACCGATAAACCCCAGAAAACACAAAGCTATACTTAACACTTAAATAAACAAGATCAAGACACTTTTTACGGTAACCATTAAACCATCCCTAGTGTAACTTGGACATCAAACGTAAACCCGCATACAAGTAAAAGTGTTAAGGATGGGTCCTTATACATTATAGAGAGGTAGACAAATACAGTAGAAACTAAAGAAAGTAATCACAGGATATTAAAAGACATATGTCAAGAAAACAGAGTAATCCATTCAAATAAGGATCTATAAATTAAGAAAACAACGTTACCACTTACCTAACTAAGGAAACAAATAGAAAGACTAAAAAATAACAAGTCAAGTCACGTCAGCGAGTCAGTACAGGCTGAGAAACGCTGGGGTACTTAGCGTCGTGTGGTCCGGAGGGACAAGTAGTGGTAGAGGGCCTCAAGTGAGTCTGAGTGCAGGCAGCTCAGGGACTACGGTAGGTCGGTAGAGTAGGAGACGCAGGGGAAGAGGAGGACGGGGGTCAGGGGGGGCCTTAGTCTCAGGAAAGGATACTCAGTTGAGAAGAGTACTCCACCGGTTTCATGACCTCGAAGTCGAAATCGTAGTAAGGAAGGTTTCTTTAGGGTCCCGACTAGAGGAAGTCTTACCTGACCAACCTAGAGGAACGTCAGGTTCCCTGAGAGTTCTCAGAAGAGGTTGTGACGTCAAGTTTTCGTAGTAAAGAAACCACGAGTCGGAAGAAGTATCAGGTTGAGAGTGTGGGTATGTACTGATGACCTTTTTGGTATCGGAACTGATCTGTCTGGAATCAACCGTTTCATTACAGGGACGAAAACTTATACGATAGATCCAACCAGTATTGAAAAGAAGGTTCCTCATTCACAGAAAATTAAAGTACCGACGTCAGTGGTAGACGTCACTAAGACCTCGGGTTTTTTTATTTCAGACTATGGCAAAGGTGACAAAGGGGTAGATAAAGGGTACTTCACTACCCTGGTCTACGGTACTAGAAGTAAAAGACTTACAACTCGAAATCCGGTTGAAAAAGCGAGAGGAGAAAGTGAAATTACGTTCAATAAAGACACGTAACTAAAACATAGGACGTTGACACGATTTAAGGGACTAATCGAGATCATTAAAAGACTATGATAGAAATCCCAAAAGATACACACTATAGTACAGTAGACGTTTGACTCTCGAAATGAAGAAAAGACTAGACCTAAGGAAAATAAAGTAAAAGAAGATACTAACGACATAGATCCTGAAGGTCTGGATACAACTTATTATCACCACTTTCACCTATGGGAACAGAACAAGGACTAGAATCCCCCCCCTACGACAGGTAAAAATTGGTAACTCTTATTACAAACGACATCCGAATAGTATATAACGAAAATGATACAACTTCATCCAAGGAAGATACGAGCAAAAAACTTCAAAACTAGTGTTTACCCACGACTTAAAACAGTCTCCGAAAAAGGTGTAGATAACTCTACTAGTATACCAAAAATAGAAAGTTAAACAATTATATAACATAGTGTAACTAACTAAACGTATTTAACTTTTTAGGAACTTAAGAACCTTATTTGGGTTGAACTAGTACCACATACATACTCGAAAACCTACACAACGACTTAAGACAAACGATTTTAAAACAACTCCATAAACGTAGATACGACTAGTCACTTTGACCGGACATCAAAAGAAAAAAAAACAAACGACAGAAACCAAAACTATAGTCCCACTAACACCGAAGTATGTTACTCAAACTCAAAGACGTAACAGACAACATCCGAAAGGAAAAAGTAAAGATTAAAACAACTAAACTAAGAAGAGAGACAAAAACAACTATTCGGACCGATTTCCGAACAGTTAAAACAAATAGAAGAGTTTCCTGGTCGGAAATCAAAATAATTAGAAATGATAACAAAGAAAGTAATGAAAAAGTAAATAAAGACTATCCTAGACATACTAAAGAAAGGAAGATGATTAAAATCCCCAAAAAAAACAATAAAAAAAGGGTCAACGAAATCCACATTTCTATCCAACAGACCAGCTACAAAAAGAACAAAGAACTCTATGCTAACATAACGATATTTGAAGGGAGAATCTTGACGAAAACGACGTAGGGTATCCGAAACTCAGTAGCACAAAGGTAACAGTAAACAAAGATCTTTAAAAAACTAAAGGGAAAACTAAAGAAGTCATTGGACAACCAATAATATCTTTGCACAACAAATTAGAGGTACACAAACACAAAGAATGTCTAAAATAAGGAACATTAACTATAGATCAGAGTCGTAACACCAACCTCTTCTACAAACTATACTAAAGTTAAAAGAGTTTAAATGATTCCAAACTAAACACTGGGTGGTACACGACATAGGACCTCTTACAAGGTACACGTGAACTCTTCTTACACATGAGAAAACGAAAACCTACCTTACAGGACTTCTATAGTTTCTCTATGTAGAATAGATTCCCTAGGAAATTCTGAACACAAAAGAATAACTAAAAGTCAAAACTACTAGACAGGTAACCACACTCACCCCACAATTTAAGAAGATGATAATAAAACAATGAAAGTTAAAGAGGAAAATACAGACAATCACAAACAGAATACATAACCCACGTATCGACAAATGTTAACAATACAGAAGGAGAACCTAACTAGGGAACTAGTAATACATCACAGAAGGAATAGAGAACATTGGAAGAAATAAAATTTCAGTTAAAACACACTATATTCCTAACGATAAGGTCGAAAGAAAACGAAGGATAAACGTACCTTATATAAAAAGGTAGGAGAGTGAAAGTCAGATATACACAGAACTCCAGACTTCACCCAAAGAACATCTATCGCACATATACCCAGAACAAAACTTAGGTAAGTCGGTCAGACAGAAGACCAACCTCTTAAATTAGGTAAATGTAAATTTCATTAATAACTATATATACAAGGATAACGGTAAAAGAATTAACAAACCCGAACTAAAACATCTATAAATAAAAGAAGAAAACATAAAGAACTGATATATTTAGGGAAATTGTAAACAACATTTAGACCAAACCACCATGACTTAAGAGAATTGAAAACGAATAGACTTTTCGAAAAATAAAGGGGTAGTTACAATTTACTCTATAAACAACTCATGATATTAAAACCAACATCTAAAAAGGGAAAGTCATGGAATTTATATAGGACGGTAAGGGAAGACCGGACGTCTTAAAGACGACTTTCTAGTCGACAATTCGTATAACCCAAAGGGAACATACAATGAACAACGAAAAGAGAATGACGAAAATTATAAGAAAGAAACATAAATAAGAAACAATCAAACTAATCACACACAGGACCGTACAAAGAGGAACCCAAATAGGACATTCCCTGAGAACCACGGAGAACTTGAACTAACTGATAAAGTAAAAGGTATAACCCCTTTAAAAGTTGATATTAGAGGATTTTTTAAAAGAGTATGGGAAAGAAAAAGAGAAGAAGAAGACTCTGGGGATATTAAGTTTACAACCACGTAAACTATAACAGGTTCTCCAGAGACTCTGATAAGAGTCAAGAAAAGTAGGAAAATGAAATAAGACAACGAAAGAAAGGTTGTAAAATAGAAGGTCGAGTGACTAAACAAGCAAATGAAGTCTATAAGATGATAACTAAGGGAGACCTCATAAAAATTAAAGTTATTAATAAAACAAACAGAGATATACAAATAAGAAATTAAGAAGATCCAGAAACAATTAACTCAGAACTTAAAAGAGGTAAAACAAAAGTTCCAAAAACTAGTAGAAACAATAGTAATAAGACTTAAGGAAAAGTCCATCAAACGGATAGAGGAGAAGTAAGTAAACCTGAAGACACAAAGATCAAACAAGGAAGTAAACACATCATAAAGAGACGGAAAAAAGTAAAAAAATTTTGAATTACAAGAGACGGAAAAAAGTAAAAAAAAATTTTGAATTACACAAACTCCAGAGGAAAAGGGTCCGAAGTTCCAACTTAAGAAAGAAGGAAAACCAAAGACGGGAGGATTCAAACCAGGTCACCGAACACATTTGAGATATATCCCACTCTAAACACGACTCAAAAATAAACAAACAAACGAAAAGGAGACTGCACTTTCCGACTCACTCCACTATCTGCTCAGACGACTACTAACCTAAACATAAAAACAAAACAAACAACAAATTTTTTCCTCAGGACGTGTCCCACGATGACCACCTACCCACTACCGTCCAGAACATCATTTCACCAAAGGAAACACACTCAAGAGTGATAAACTATGACAGATCCCAATCAAGAGACCATCAGATCCCAGAACCTCAGTCACGAGGGTGAGGTTTCCGAGTCCCAAACTAGAGACCAGTCCTCACTTCTAAGGTGTTCACCAAAAAATACCACAATTCACTCTAATTTTGGTTATAGGTTTTAGCTCTTTGGTTTCTACTTAGGGTCTGTTTACCGTCAATATTTTAGTCCGTTTATTATTGATTTTATTATCTTATATGTGTATATTTATATGTGGGTACTCGTTTCAGTTTTGTCAGACTGTTTTTATTTCATATCATCTAACTGACCACTTGTTTCCTTTAGTTTGTAATATAAAATGGTCAATTCTTGTTTTGATTGATTTCGTGTTTGACCTTTTGTTTTGATTTCGTTCCAAGGTTCACCCATTATTTCGTTACTTCTGTTTTGATTGTTTATACAACTCTCTTTTCCTATCTTTCTTTTCTTTCTTTCTTATCTATATGTTTCAATATACCTCCATCTAAAATATCTCCATCTACTTCTTCTAAATATATGTAATTTCTAATTGACGTTCCCCCTTTCTTGTCATCCTTTCCGTTTGTTTCCTTATTTACATCTTTTTTATATTATCCAAATTTTTTTAATTTTAAATTTTTTCTCCTTTCCTTTTGTTCGTTTGTCTTCTTCTTTCTTTTTTCCTTTTGAGGTGTCTCGACGTTTTCGGGTTGCACCTCCGTCTACAAATACCGTTGTTATTTCTCACACTGACTTATATGTGCGTATGTATATGTGGGTATTCGTTTTACTTCTGTAAGGTTGTTTTTATGTCATCTAACTGGGCCGATTGTTTCTTTTGGTTTTTAATATAGATGGTCTTGTTTTGATTGATTTTGTGTTTGACCTTTTGTTTTGATTTCGTTCCACAGTTAACCCGTTATGTCGTTACTTTTATTTCGATTATTTTACAACTCTCCTTTCCTTTCTTTATTTTCTTGTTTTCTTGTCTATACGTTTCAATATATCTCCATCTACTTCTAAATATATGTAATTTCCAATTGACGTTCCCACTTTTCTTCTTATTCTTTCCGTTTGTTTCCTTATTTACATCTTTTTTATTATTATCTAATTTTTTTAATTTTGTTCTCTTTTCTTTTTTTTTTTTCCTTATGAGGTGTCTTGAAGTTTTCGGGTTGTATCTCCGTCTCCAAATATTGTTGTTATTTTTGACACTAACTCTTTTTATTTTTTTTCATTTTCGAGTTTTCGAATTAATCTAAAGTATCACAGTTATTTTAGTTGTTGATGTCGTCTCCCCCCTTTTACTTTTTTTTTTTTCTTTTCTTTTTAGGCTTTCTGAGATGTTTCGTTCAGTTTGGTATTCTTATTATTACAAAAAGAACTCAGTGACGACAGTCTCAGGAAACGGAGCGACCCTCAGTGGCAGGTGGAGTGGGGGGATCCTAAGGGAAGTTGTGACACGACTAGAGACCTGGACGACACCCCCGCTGAGTTTAAGGTTAGACTAGGATGAGGATACACAAGAACGGAGGTTACAGGTGTCGATAGTCTTGATCACACAAAAGAAAACACCCTCGAGAGTTACTGGAAAATATATAAGGTATCTGTGTGTTAGACGGATCAACTAACACACCTAAATTAGACATTGAACATATCGACCACTCTTCCAAAACCCAGAAGTAGAAATCGGTGTGACGCGGACCCAAAGTTAACACCAAAATAAAGGTGGAGACGTACACCCAACAGGTGACCCCAAACGAGGACTCCGACGGGACCTCCTGAACCCGAACGGGGACACTCACAGTCCACACCTCAATCACGTCGACGAATCCAGTGTCCCCAAAACCGTCGTGGTCCATGAGTCCCCTCAACCGCCGATTCCGTTGTCCTTCATATCACGAGATCTTCCCATACCGGTTATATGAGGTCATAAGAACGGACCTCTTGGGACGGGGGGTGGGGTAGCGGGGCTGTCTCTTCGGACCGTCCGGTGTCAGATGTCCCAGTTCTCAGTCTATGATGGCTTCACTGGGACGTGCGTGTCTACGTTTTGAAAAAACGGACACCGTCGAGACGGGGTCACTCTTAACTCGTACTTCCACCACGTCGACGAACGGAACACCCCTGGGAACGTCGTAGTTCACACGTCCCTGTGTCTGACGGAGGTGGTATCCTCAATACCGTGATAGTCTCAGAAAAAAAACTCAGAGAACATCCACCACTAGTCTTTCGGAGAAACCGGTCAGAAAGAGACATTGAGACGGACAAGTCCGTGAATCTCCCGAGGGAACAGACCCCAGAAGAGACAACAAACCACACAGTCCGTGTATCTCCCCCGGGGGGGGCCGACCCCAGAATGAGACATCAAGCTCCGTGGTCAGTGAATTTCCTCGTGGGAACCACCCCAGGACGAGACATCAAGTCACACAGTCCGTAAACTACCCGGTCGGAGAGAGAACAAGTCGACGGTTACGACCGTACACCCCTCTCTCTCCGATGCCACTACCGAGGTGGGATATGAGTACTGAGTCGTCATAACGGAACGAAGGTTCCGACAGACTGAAAGAGGGTGTCCGTAAAGGGTGGTGTCAGAGGAGGGAGTGAAGGGGAGCTAACCAGAGGTACTTCAGTTGTTGTCGAGATCGAAACCCTAACGAATTTTTAGGGATTTGAAGTCGAGGGTCGACGACGCGGAAGGTCCTTTGAACTTAGGGACAGACCCCATACATACCGACGTCGTCCCTGACAGACTAAGAGTAAGGTAAATCCGACGGTGTCTAGTCGACAAAGTGAGAGTCGGAATTTACAAAGAGGAGAAGGAGTCTGTTAACGGGACTACACCCCTAGTCAGGGGATAAAGTCAAGGGGGTGGTGGAGTCCCGTCCAGGTCAGGATGGGATGATTATGAGGACAAAAAGGGGAGTAAGGAAGTAGGATGACTCAAAACGTACCAAGACATATAAGAAAAGGAGACCGGTCCATGAGGACAGGCGAGAGTCGACCACAAGACGTACGTGAAAACACAGACTTCTACATAAGGACTACATAGGCACCTCTCTCTAAATGAGGTGCAGGTGGATGAGGAGGTGGTAGAACAAGAGACAGTGAAAATGTCATATTAAAATATTCTATTGGATCAAAACGAATTAATTTTTTCCATGTACAAGGTTTTGACGATTTAATATACATCACGGAAGAGACCATATCACTCTAGAACTCGGTCCTCGTTACTGTAGTGAACCTTACAATAGTCATCTTTACGTGGGTTCAGATTGACTTAGTCTTAGAAGTTAAAATACTCTAAGGGTCCACTACGGACACGTGTTTTCAAAACCTCTTCGTAACTCCGTAATCAGAGTAATCGGAATCCTTTCTCTTAGTAGAAACGATTTTACAAATTAAGGACATAGTCCATACCGAAAGTCTATTTGAGATGACTTTCATCTTAAAAGTTTAACTCAATCAGATGAATTAAATTTACAATGGATATGTATTCTACATACGTACACAAGATCCAGCGAAGTGAGTACAGGCTGAGAAACACTGGAATACCTGACATCGGACGGTCGAGGAGACAGGTACCCTAAGAGGTCCGTTCTTACGACCTCACCCAACGGTAAGGGAGGAGGTCCCCTAAAAGGGTTGGGTCCCTACCTTGGCTACAGAAAATACAGAGGATGTTACTGTCTTCACAAGAAATGGTGATCGTGGTGGACTCTTTGGGTATTCTACAAATCCATTTCCTTTCATTTCCTAGATATCATCTCTTTTACATAATTTCTCCCTTTTACTCTGGTTTACGTCGAAAAAGAGTAAACCAAAAGAAAGAGTGATTGTAGGGAAACCTAACGTCACCGGATCGTGGACCTTTATTTCAAATGACGGTTGGTTTTCATTACCATTTGCATACATTTATAGTCCTTAAGGGTACCGTGGGAGCAAAGACGTCAAAGTCCCTTTTATCGAATAACTTTTTGAACCTAATATTAATAATGTCGACCACCCAAAAGATTACGGTGTCGATAAGTTCTTAGTAAACATTTACGATTACATGAATAATGGTTTCACACTTCGTGTCGTTCAGGTCTGAGAACGAAAAATTTTATACTAAATACGGAGATAAGAAAGAGAAAAATACGAGAGGATATTCGGATTATATTATGTAAGGTAAAGGGGGGTTTGTAAAGGGATGACACAATAAATCATTTGTGAAGTCTTAGAGTTATCCACTATCTTATATATAGATACATCAAATTTTCTGGGTCAAATGTTTACGTAGGTTATAAATGTATCCAATAACCTTTTCTTTCCACATAACGATGAAAAAATCATCTATCTATGAATGTGACGAAGGAGAGGGTATTGGGGATAAGACACACACTCATACAAACACACAAACTGACTTTGTCTGTCTTTGTCTTCCTCTTGTCGTACAACATATCGGATTATGTCACGAAGAGGTTAAATTACACGTTCTTTCGTGGACCCATAGTACAATTTCACGTCTAGGACTTATAAAGGAATCGTTCTAACATTTCCTTTCTCAGGTCTTGAGACTCCGTTCACTTCTGGTTTTAGTTTGTTTGATTGTTTAGTTTTTTGGGGAGTTTTTTGTTTGTTTGTTTTTTGGACTGTGTTGAATCGGGTCCATTAACTAGAACACATTCTGGGACTTCGACCCTTTATAACTTCCGTCCTCCTCTTCCCCTACTGTCTCCTACCCTACCAACCTACCGTCGAGTCACCTGTACTCAAACTCGTTCGAGACCCTCAACCACTACCCGTCCCTTCGACGTCAGGTACCCCAACGTATCTCAGCCTGTACTGACTCGTTGACTTGTTGTTTGTTCTTGGTTTCAATGAAGTTAAGAGGCTAATTGAGAACCTAAAGTAGTAGACATTTTACCCCGATTTTTAATACTCCTAAGTTTTTGTTCTATGTTAAACATTTCGTAGACTGTGTACTCTCTTTGTGTTATTTGTCAGTAACGTAATAACGGTAAGCTACTCACCAGACCCTAAAGGTCATCTAACTTCCCTTTTTGTACGGTTTACTTTGTAGATTACATATAGTACTACATTTTAGAGTTTGAACGAATATAAACTAGGAAAAACCGAGGTAATTGACGTTTTTAGCGGGGGACCCTATACTTGACTGTCTCTTCTTTTTACCCTGTAATTATAGTAAAGTCGTAAGGGTTGAAGTCAGGTCTCGGACCTAACGTGACGATAGTCAAAGTCTACAGTAAAAAACTCCCTAGAATCAAGGGTCATGTCCCTAACTTGGGTACGGGGGGACTGCACCTTCGTGTCTCAGAATTGGTGACCTGAACATCCCTTCAGTGAACCTGAAAATAAGAGGAAATTGTTACTTATCATCACAACTCGAAGTGAGGTGCCTGGATGTTCCGAACACAAACGGGTCGAAGTTCTGGATGTTTTCTCGGGTCTCAGTCATTCTCTGTAATCACAAAATTACCTACCCCCTCGAATGTACAGACTTCGTTCCAGGACCTCTCTGTGGGGCGGGACAAATCACTTACCGTCCGTCCTGAACCACCGTCAGAAGTGAGGACCGTTCTTTCCCTCTGATGGTAAATATCCCCTTAACTGTAGTCCACACGAATAATCAATGGTTCCTTTAGTCATCTCACCGTGAAGGAAGTAGTGGAGAAACTATTTTCGTTAGTGATCGACCCCGGACCCTGTTCTTATATCCTTCCAGTCGGTACACTCATCTCATATCCATTTCGTCCGTGAGAAACCTGTCCTCTACACGTCTCTCGTTCTCTTGTTGGTAGCACTCACCGGACTGGTATGTTCATTGTGGATTGGAAAACCTGAAGTATTTGTAGAATAAAAGAAATAATATTGGAGTATAATAAAAACAAAAATCAAAAACAAGAAAACCAAAGGACCAAAACCTATTCTTAATCTAAAGAGGGAGACCCATTCGACGGAATCCGAAAGAACGTTAAAGTCTTTATGAGGTCAAGGTTGAGTCCGATTAGGATACTGTCAGGAACCCAAATGGGGTTATGAACCTCTGTTGGTCTAACAAAATCTGGACGGTCAAATTCATCTAAATAGTCCGTTGATAAAGTCGGAGACCAACGTGTATCTTTAGGGGTGTGTTTTAAGGAACTTGTAAACGTTTTAATAAGGAAGTACGTAGGACAAACATAATATAATCTTACCGTGTGAGTTTTCTGTCCTTCCCGTTCTTTCACTTAAGGTCGGAACATACAAGCGCCAAACGAAGGGTCCTTAAGATAAAGGAACCTATCTAAAATATGTTATATCCTAATTATGAGTCCATGGGAAGTATGTAACTCTACAAGACTCAATTTTCACATGAAAAAAGAATCAGTCCCAACTCACAGACTAAAGAGGAAACTGTAGATTGGAAGTCACTTAACAAGACTTTAGAGTAGTCAACCCATAGAATAATCCAGGTCTCACCGATCAACCTACGTAAAAAATAAATCGAGAGGAACTTGAATAAGTACAATTCATCACAATTTTGAAAAGAGTGTGAACAGGATAAAAAAACCGTTTGACTTTCAGCGTAAAAAGTAAAAGGTATCAGTGTGTATACTGAATCAAAATAAAATGAAGACTGACTGGATGACCGTATGTCAATAGTGAGTTAGATGTTAATAATACTACGTAGATAACTTTTTAATAGTTCCGAATTATGATTATAATTTGTAGTGTACGACGTCAGGTACACCAGTGTTTCTCAGTCGATACTGACTCGTAGACTTGACATGACTTGACTTATAATAGTTATGATTATGTTAACTATAACGTAGTAACGACAGTACTTGTGATAGCAAAAAATTACAAATAAATAAAAGACACAACCTTGAATTAAGACCCTGTACCCTAGAAAGGAACACCGTGTACCCTCATAAACGGGAAACTGTACACCCTAGAATAATTATCAAGGGGCTGGTCCCTAACTTGGGTACAGGGGACGTAACGTTCCGTCTAAGGTTTGGTGGTCCCTTCAGGGTTTGTGATAATGATTATATGTTCGTATTGAACAAAATGACACGAAACGAAATAGTACTAAACGTCTATGACATTAAAAATAAAAATAAAAAATTGTATCTAAATAAATAAAATCAACCTCCGATTTATGAAATGTTATAAAATAACCAAAACGGTTTGTAACTTTACTTAGACGGTGCCCACCTGTACACAAGGGGTAGGACTTACGGGGAGGGTGGAGGGAGGGAGAGGGTAGGGAGACCCAGTTGGCTCACGTGGTCGGGGCTCGTAGGACATAGTACGTAGCTTGGACCTGACCGCTAAACAAAGTGTATCCTATTATATGTACAAAGTTACGGTAAGAGGGTTTAGTAGGGTGGGAGTTGGAGAGAGTGTCTCAGGTTTTATGACAAGATATGTAGATACAGAGAAAACGACAGAGCGTATGTCCCAATAGTAATGGTAGAAAGATTTAAGGTATGTATACACAATAATATGACATAACCATATAAAGAAAGACCGAATAAAGTGAGATATATTATCCTTGGTCGAAGTAGGTGGAGTAATCTTGACTAAGTTTACATAATAAAAGTTACCGACTCATTATAGGGTAAGACATATACATGGTGACGAAAGAATAGGTAAACAGACGACTACCTGTAGATCCAACGAAGGTACAGAACCGATAATATTTGTCACGACACCACTTGTAACCCCATGTGCACAGAGAAAGTCAAGACCAAAGGAGCTACACATACGGGTCGTCACCCTAACGACCCGGTATTCCGTCAACATAAAGGTCACAAAATTCCTTAGAGGTGTGACAAGAGGTATCACCGACATGATCAAACGTAAGGGTGGTCCTCACATTCTCACAGGGAAGAGGTATGAGAGAGGTCGTAATTAACGAACATCTGTAAATCTATCGTCGGTAAGACTGTCCACACTATACCATGGAGTGACACCACAACTAAACGTAAAGAGACTTTTACTCACTACAACTCGTAGAAAAGTACACAAACAATCGGTAGACATACAGAAGAAACCTTTTGACAGACAAATCAAGAAACCGGGTAAAAAACTAACCCAGTAAATAAAAAGACTTTACCTCCACGTCCTCTACGAACACATAAAAACTCTAATCAACAAACAGTCAACGAAGTAAACGATAATGAAAGAGGGTAAGACTTCCGACAGAAACGTGGAACGAATATCAAAGGAAACAACACGTTTTCGAAAATTGAAATTAATACAGGGTAAACAAATAAAAACGAAAATAAAGGTAATGAGACACTGCACCCAGTATCTCCTAGGACGACACTAAATCCAGTCTCTCACAAAACGGATACAAGAGGAGATCCTCAAAATAACAAAGACCAGAATGTAAATCTAGAAATTAGGTAAACCTCAAATAAAAGCACATACCACAATCTTTCACAAGATCAAAGTAAAAAGTGTTCACCAACTGGTCAAAAGGGTCGTGGTGAACAATTTCTCTAACAGAAAAAAGGTAACATATAAGAACGGAGGAAATAGCTTCTATTCCACAGGTATTCACGCACCTAAATAGAGACCCGAAAGATAAAACAAGGTAACTAGATATAAAGACAGAAACACGGTCATGGTATGACAGAACTACTGACACCGAAACATCATCTCGGACTTCAGTCCGTCCAACTAAGGAGGTAAAGGTAAGAAGAAAGAGTTCTGACGAAACCGATAAGTTCAAAAAAAAAAAAACATAAAGGTATGTTTAACACTTTAATAAACAGAATAGAGACTTGTTATGGTAACCAGGAACTATCCCTAACGTGACTTGGATATCTAACGAAACCCATCATATGAGTGAAATAATTAAGAAGGTTAGGGACTTGTACCATATAAAGAGGTAGATAATCACAAGAGAAACTAAAGAAAACACAAAATATCAAAAGATATATATCCAGAAAACAAAGAAAGTCAGTCAAGTCTAGTCAAGTCAGTGAGTCAGTACACGCTGAGAAACGTTGGGGTACTTAGCGTCGTACGGTCCGGAGGGACAGGTAGTGGTTGAGAGTCTCAAGTGAGTTTGAGTGAAGGTAGTTCAACCACTACGGTAGGTCGGTAGAGTAGGAGACAGCAGGGGAAGAGGAGACAGGGGTCAGGGAGAGTCGTAGTCTCAGAAAAAGTTATTCAGTTGTGAAACGTACTCCAACCGTTTCATAACGTCAAAGTCGAAATTGTAGTCAGGAAGGTTTCTTGTGGGTCCTGACTATAGAAAATCTTACCTGACCAACCTAGAGGAACGTCAGGTTCCCTTAGAGTTCTTATAGGAGTTTGTTGTATCAAGTTTTGTCAGTTATGAAACCGTGAGTCGAAAGAAGTGTTAGGTTGAGAGTGTAGGTATGTACTGATGACTTTTTCGGTATCGGAACGGATCTACCTGGAAACAACCGTTTCATTACAGTGACGAAAACTTATATGATAGATCCAACCAATATTGAAAGGAAGGTTCCCCATTCGCAGAAAATTATTGTACCGATGTTAGAGGTGGACGTCACTATAACCTCGGGGGGTTTTATTTCAGACTGTGACAAAGATGACAAAGGGGTAGATAAAGGGTACTTCACTACCCTGGTCTACGGTACTATAATCAAAAGACTTACAACTCGAAATTCGGGTGAAAAAGTGAGAGGAGAAAGTGAAAGTAGTTCTCCGAAAAGTCAAGGAGAAGTGAAAGACGGTATTCCCACCACAGTAGACGTATAGACTTCAATAACTATAAAGAGGGTCTTTAGACTTAAGGTCGAATACGAAGTAGGTCGGGTCGTAAAAAGTACTACATGAATTTTGTAGACAGATGTTACGTCCTTTGGGACAAAGCTAGGGACCCAACCCTTCTAGGGGACCTCTTCCTTTACCGTCGGGTGAGGTCATAAGAACGGACCTTTTAGGGTACCTGGTGCCTCGGACCATCAAATGGTAGGTACCCCAGTGTTTCTCAGTCTGTGCTGACTCGCTGAAGTGAAAGTGAAAGTGAAAGTGAGACGTATATTCCATTTATTCGACCTACTGTTATATGTCGGAACTGCATGAGGAAAAGGATAAACCTTGGTCAGACAACAAGGTACAGGTCAAGATTGACCACGAAGGACTGGACATATATCCAAAGAGTTCTCCGTCCAGTCCACCGTACCATAAGGGTAGAGAAAGTTTTAAAAGGTGTCAAATAACACTAGGTGTGTCAGTTTCCGAAACCGTATGAGTTATTTCGTCTTTATCTACAAAAGACCTTGAGAGAACAAAAAACTACTAGGTCGTCTACAACCGTTAAACTAGAGACCAAGGAGACGGAAAAGATTTTGGTCGAACTTGTAGTCCCTCAAGTGTCAAGTACATGACGACTTCGGACACAACCTCTTAAAACTCGTAATGAAATGATTGCACACTCTACTCACGTTAACACGTCGTTAGACTCGTAAAAAACCGTGAAGGAAAGAAAGTCGAACCTTACTTTTGACTGGAAAAGGTCAGGACACCGGTGACGACTCAAAAGGTTTAAACGACCGTATAACTCACGTCGAGAAAGTGTCGTAGTAGAAAGTCCTAAACTTAGTCGAGTTGACCTTAAGGTAGTGGAGGTGATCGAAACAAGCATCACTACGAAAGATTCCGGGTGAACTGAAGTGTAAGGTCCTACAGACAGAGATCTACTCATTAATATGGTAGTACAAATAGAACCGACACGTCTAGAAAAGACATATCAAGAAGACGCATAAGAACGGTCGAGAAGAATTATAGAAGAGGAAGACAGTCCAGGCATGGTAAAGACAGGAAATAGCTCAGGTAGAAACGTACTTTATAAGGAAACCATAGAGATTAAAAGAACTTCTCCAGAGACGACGCCGACGATTCAGTGAAGTCAGCACAGGCTGAGACACACTGGGGTATCTGCCGCCGGGTGGTCCGAGGGGGCAGGGACCCTAAGAGGTCCGTTCTTGTGACCTCACCCAACGGTAAAGGAAGAGGTCACGTACTTTCACTTTCCACTTTCACTTCAGCGAGTCAGCACAGGTTGAGAATCGCTGGGGTACCTGACGTCGGATGGTCCGAGGAGGTAGGTACCCTAAAAGGTCCGTTCTCATGACCTCACCCCACGGTAACAGAAGAGGTTTCTCTAGAGATCAGAAAGCGTAAGACAACAAAAGGAGATAAAGAAACGTAACTAGTGACTCCTTCCGAAAGAATAGAGAGGAACAATAAGAAACCTTGAGACGTAAGTCTATGAACATAGAAAGGAAAAGAGGAAACGAAAAGTGAAAGAAGAAATGTGTCGATAAACATTCCGGAGGGGTCTGTCGGTAAAACGAAAAAACGTAAAGAAAAAGAACCCTTACCAGAACTAGGGACAGAGGACATGTTACAGTACTTGGAGGCAGGTATCAAGTAGTCCGTCAGATATATAGTCTAGATCAGGGAATTTAGGTAAAGAGTGAAGGTGACATATTAGTATTCCTTAAAGTAAATCCAGTATGGACTTACCAGATCACCAAAAGGGATGAAAGAAGTTAAATACAGATTTAAACCGTTATTCATCAAGTACTCGGTGTCAGTCGAGGACCAGAACAAAAACGACTGACATATCTCGAAGAGGTAGAAACCGGCGTTTCTTATATTAGTTAGACTAAGACCATAACTGGTAGACCACTACAGGTACATATCTCAGAAGAGAACACAACGATTCATCTATATAAGGGTTCATAAAATAAGACAAACAACGTTACCACTTACCTTAAAAAAGGAATTAAAGAGAAAAATAAAGAGTAATAATCACATATCCTTACGTTGCCTAAAGACACACAATAAAATATAGGACTTTGAAAAGATATAAGTAACTAATCGAGATCATAAAAAGACCACCTCAGAAATCCCAAAAGAAACATCTTCTAGTACAGCAGACGTCTGTCACTCTCAAAATCAAGAAAAGAAAACACCTAAGGAAAGTAAATAAAGACGAGACTAACGACACCGATTTTGAAGGTTATGATACAATTTATCATCACCACTCTCATCCGTGGGAACAGAACAAGGACTGAAATCCCCTTTACGAAAGTAAAAAAGTGGTATCTCCTATGACAAACGACACCCAAACAGTATATGTCGAAAATAATACAACTCCATACAAGGAAGATAAGGACGAAAGACCTTCAAAAAAAAAAAAAAAAAAAACAATAGTATTTACCTACAACTTAAAACAGTTTCCGAAAGAAACGTAGATAACTCTATTAGTATACCAAAAATAGAAAGGTAAACAATATAATGGAACTAACTAAACACCTATAACTTCTTAGGAACGTAGGGACCCTATTTCGGGGGAAGCAGTACTACATACTAGAAAAATTACACAACAACCTAAAACAAACGATCGTAAAACAATTCCTAAAAAATTAGATACAAGTAGTTACTATAACCGGACATCAAAAGAAAAAAAACACCGTAGAAACAGTTCAAAACCATAACTTCCAAACATCCTTGGGACATAGAAAGTGTTCAGATAGCCGCGGTAAAAAGGTTTTCGTAAACAAGTGAAGTACATATACACAGTGTAAAACGAATAAGAGTGTTATAAAATTTGAAAAAGAAATAATAATACAAACAGTATCACTAGACAGTACAATGATAACCTTTTTCTAATACTAACCGACTTCCGAGTCCACTATGGTACAAAATCGTTATGGATGAAAAGTTATATCATACTTGTAAAAAATCTGTAACACCATAACTTGTGAATTATCTGATGTCGTATCACAGAAAACATGTGATGTCGTATCGAAAACATGTGTGACTCTTTGGTGTTTTAACGTAGATGATACAATGTCTAGGTCTCGATCTTCGATTCACATACATCTCTAAACTTTCAAATCCGGAGACTCTTCGAATATCAGGTCCACCCTTCTGTTTCGTATAGTTTTTAATCTTTTAGACGCCCACCTTTTTCGGGGACAGAATCAGACTTCTTCAACGAAATTACTTTATGGTCTCACTCACTGATTTGTTGGATGTAAATAAAGAATAACAAGACCTTCGACTTCAGACTCTGGTTCCCGGTTGTCTAAACTACAGTCCACTGTCGGGTCAAGGACCAAACCTCTTTTGTGACCCCCGGTTGTACTAGAAAGGACCTACACACGAGTACCCTTCACCCACCCTCCCCTCCCTCTCTCTATTAACCAGAAGAAGAAGGGGATTGTTGTGATTAGGGTAATACACAAAGGGTGTTAGTACCGGAGTTAGAAGAAACGTAGGGTTTCCAGGGTGTTTTATGGTAGTGTAACTCCCTATCCGGAAGTTGTATACTTAAAAATTCCCTGTTTTCGTAAATCGAGTATTATCAAGTATTGCAAATAAAACGAGTAGACTATGAATTCAGGAGAGATGTTGGGGTATTTTATTAGTGTATTAGAGAATAATTCATAAGGGTTATCGCCAACAATAAGGTAGTGACTCTATACAGGCCGAGAAACACCGGGGTACCTGACGTCGTACGTCAGGAAGTGAAGGGACAGGAAGTGATAGAGGACCTCAAACGAGTTTGAGTACAGGAAACTCAGCTACTACGGTAGTTCGGTAGAGTAGGAGACAACAGGGGAAGAGGAGTTCGGAAGTCAGAAAGAGTCGTAGTCCCAGAAAAGGTCACTCAGTTGATAAGTGTAGTCCGCCCGTTCATAACCTCGAAGTCGAAGTCGTAGTCATGTCGGTAACTTATAAGTCCCAACTAAAGGAAATGTTAATTGACCAAACTAGAGGAAGGATAGGTTCCCTGAGAGTTCACAGAAGAAGTCGTGGTGTCAAACTTTTGTTGTTAAGAAACCGTGAGTCGAAAGAAATACCAGGTTGAGAGTGTAGATATGTACTGATGACCTTTTTGGTATCGAAAGTCATATGTCTAGAAACAACCGTTTCACTACAGAGACGAAAAATTATACGATAGATCCAAATACTATTGAAAAGAAAGTTCCTTGTTCGTAGAAAATTAAAGTACCGACTTCAGTGACAGGTGTGACTAAAACCTCCGGTCCTTTTATTTCAAACAGTGACAAAGACAAAAGGGGGGTAGACAAACGGTGTTTCACTACCCTGACCTATGATACTAGAATCAAACAACTTATAACTCAAAATTCAGTCTAAAAAGAGAGAAGAAAGTGGGAGTGGTTCTCCGGGAAATCAAAGAGAATCGAAAAACGGTAATCTCAGCATAGTAAACGTACAGACTTCAGTAACTATAAAGAGGACCGTTAGAACTAAGGTCGAACACTAAGTAGGTCGGGTCGTAAAAGACACTACTACATTTATTCGTCCCACTGTTATATGTCGGAACAGCATGAGGAAAGGGTTAAAATTCGGTCAGGTAAATAGGTACAGACGAAGAACTGGACGTATGTCCAAAGTGTTTTCTGTCCATGCCACCAGAATATAAGGGTAGAGAAATTCTTAAAAGGTATGAAACAAAACTAGGTGTGTCAGTTTCCGAAATCACATCAGTTACTTCGTCTTCATCTACAAAAAAGACCTTAACAGAACGAAAAAGATACTAGGTTACCTACAACCGTTAACCTAGAGACCGAGGAGACGTAAAAGATTTAGACCGAAAGGAGTTCTCGTCCCTGAAAATAGATGACTTCATCACCGGTTAAGAAACAACTTAGTGAAGACTGATAATCTTTAAAGGAAAAGCTGAACTCAACTTCCACTAAGGGTCATCAAAAAGTGGTAACCGGGAACAAGATAGAAAACCTCGGAACTCTTGGTAACATAAATGGGGTTTATGTTCTCATGAATCTTGTCATTTATTATTACTCGTATAACAGGAAACGTTATCGAAAAGAAGAGTATATATATATAGGGTTCTAAGGAGTCTTTAAGTAAAACACGTTTCAGTACCAAAATTAAAAAGATTCCGAGGACCTACGACCAGAAAGACGTACACATTTTACAGTTTATTATCACCCTCTCCGTGTAATTCACGGATTATTCATTAAATATGTTGCTCTAAATACCCTTAAGTTTCTGTCTTATACTTGACTCCTGTTTCACTAACCCGTCCCAAATCACCTACTTCAGTAAGAACGTGACAAGGAATCTGTGTACTTTTATTCTCTCCCATTACACTTTTTTTCCGGGGTGTCGACGTAACATACACAGATAAAGTCCTTGGTGTAAGTATAGTCAAACAGAGTTAGTACATTGTTCATACCTGTAACTTAGTAAAGTGACTTTAGGCACATTTTTTTATAGACGTGGTGTCTTAACTTTCTCTGTGTACATGGGGTTACAGGTGACGTCGTGGGGTTACGAGTGTTATCGATCCAACACCTTTGTTGGATCCACAGGTAGTCGTCTGTTTACCTATTCCTTCAACACCATGCACACGTGTTACCTTATAATAAGTGGATATTTTCCTTTCGTAAAATCAGTCAAGATTACTCCACCTACCTTGAACTCGGATAATCTCTCTTAATTCAATTTTCCTCTTTGTTTTTATGACATATAATTGTGTATGTATACCTTAAATCTTTCTGTCATTGCTACTAGGATATATGTCCAGTTGCTTTCTCTGTGTCTACATTTCTTGTCTGAAAACCTGAGACACCCTCTTCCTTTCCCACCCTACTAAACTCTTTTATTGTAACTTTGCCCATATAATGGTATATAAGGTTATCTACTGGTCACGTTCAAGCTACGTATTTCGTCTTGTGGGTCTCGACCACGAGACCCTGTTGGGTCTCTCTACCTCACCCCTCCTCCACTCTCCCCCCAAGTTTCACCCCCCTGTGTACACATATACACCGACTAAGTACAGTTACATACCGTTTTGGGTAGTGTTATAACATTTCATTAGTAGGAGATTAATTTTAATTAATTAATTTTTCAATATTGTGTTTTTATAGACATAGTTTCAAACTTATTAAACAGGATATAAAAGGAATTGATTATCAGGTAAAAATACGTAAAGAAACATTTCTTTCTCCGTCTACATAGACTTAAAGTCACTGAATCAAAATTCTTGTGGAGTCCTTTCAAAATTTACCTAATAAAACTCACCCCACTAAAGGAACACTACACTAAAGGATACATCTCTGGAAGGGATGGTACTCAATCTAATCCCGAAGAGACCACCGAGTCTACCATTTCTTAGACGGACGTTACGTCCTCTATCTACACCCAAGTTAGGAACATAGTCCCTCTGGGGACCTTCTCCTTCATCGGTGAGTGAGGTCATAAGAACGGACCCTTTAGGGTACCTGTCTCCTCGGACCGCCCGATGTAAACCCCAGCGTTTCTCCCTGTGCTGACTCCTAATTCGTGTATGTTGTATGTTTCGTCTTCCAAGACTATTTTTGTGGTTTAAAAGATTCGAAATCAAAGTCACCTCAGGTCAGTTAGGTTCTGGGTTTGTATATACTGTATAAAATCCTTTGAAAGTGACTGAAAGTGTCCGACCTTCATTTTTAATGATTCCTTTCTTTCCTCTTATACCCCAGTACTACTCGTTCCTGTGTAATCACATGAATACCCTATTCGAAATACATCTTATGTACATGACACGATCGTGTATACCAGAAGTTTTTTATCGACCCAACGTACATAGTTGTACCCTATCATAAAAATACTATATACAACACATCGGACACACCACCTCAGTACATAGACCGTTACCGTTACGTATACAATCAAAATAGATGAATCCAGTCTCCTATCGACAGACATAACCCTACCCACTTGATACAAAAATTGGAAAATAACTTCATATCAACTAAATGTTTCAACACAGTAAAAGATGACATGTCGTTTCACTGAGTTCTTATATAAATATATACATATGAAAAAGTCTAAAAAAAGGGAATGCCAAATAGTGTCCTATAACTTATATCAAGGGACACGATATGTCATCCTCAAACAAATAAGTTGGATATGTAAGATCAAACATAGACCATTAGGGATTGAGGGTTAGGAAGGGAGGAAGTCTGGGGGGAGGGAACCGTTGGTGTTCAGACAAGAGATACAGACACACAGACAAAGTATTTATATAAGTAAACACAGTGTAAAATCTAAGGTGTATATTCGTCAAAGTATACCATAAACAGAAAATGAATCATACTATATTAGAGATCAAGGTACTAAAAAGATGTTTACCATAATAAAGTAAGAAAAAATTCTGACTCATCATAAGGTAACAAGGTGTAGAAGAAATAGGTGAGTAGACAGCTCTTTGTAAATCCAACAAAGGTACAGAACGAATGACATTTGTCACAACGACACTTGTAACTCCATACGTATAGAAAAACTTAACATCAAAACAGACTCATATACGGGGTACTTACCCTAACGACTTAGTATTCCATTGAGATAAAAATGAAAAATTCCTTTGAAACATGATAAAAGGTGTCACCGATGTAGTCAAAAGTGAGGGTGGTTGTCACGTTCTCACAAAGGACCATTTGATAAACTTACCTTTAGATTCTTCATCGAACAATCTTCCCGGTTCAAGATCGATGACTATGACACACTTCCAACAGTATTATTTAGAGAAGGACATCGAATTTTTGTAAATAAGTAATGAATGGTTTATTATTGACTGGTAAAGAAGACACAGTCGTTGGATCATCTGGGACCTCTACCACTTGGTTTTTTCTGTTTAGACAGAAGTTCCAAGAGTACCAACTCGCACTCTCTGTCCGTAAGTATATTATTAGTGTACTTCTTTATAGACAATTGGATTGACAAGGTTTCTTTTTCTTTTCCACGATACTTTTTATCGTACTGAACACAGGAAACACACAAGACACATAAGAGATAACTCTCTGTGGTCGATCCACGACGATGTCTGGAGTCACCCCACTGGGAGTTAACTGACGAAGAAATAAACCCGGGAGTGTTATGAGTTCGGTTCAGTAAGAATTAAATACTATGACTGAGCCTACAGTCACATTAATCGGTAAATGTGTAACAGAGGCGTTCATCTTACTCTCGTGGACCTTTCCACGAGTGCATAGAGTCGGGACTTAAGGATCGGGTTACGAACCGTGTGTCATTCCTAGGTTAGTCACAATCGACCTCCTGATTTATTTAGGATAACGTTATAATTGGTCGAATTTTAATATACGTCTCGGTCGTAAGAAAGTTGTTATTACGTCCTGGTGGTCTGGAAAAATGGAATCAATACCAGAGTAAAAGGACATATAGGTTACCATGACAAAGTGATATCTTACTTTGAAGTATTCACGGTAAGAAAAGTTGAGATACGAGTTAGAGTTTCATACGTAAACTTCGAGTCAATCTCTAGATATGTAGTTTTTATAAATTTCTATAGTAAATCTTTTAGTCGTGAAAAGTAATCTCTCACTTAAAGTGAATTAATAACCAAACGCTCGTTTCGAAATTTTACGGTTTATTTAGGGCTCACAGAAGTCACTTACATAACCCGTCTAAAACTACAACGATTTAGATTCGAACTAACCCTCACACCACTACCCAAACTTTTTAAATGTGGTACTAATTAGAAAGAAAAGAACCTCCCCCCTTCCCTCAATTAACAAAAATTATCTGTAGGTCAAATGACGAAGTAGTCGGGAAAGTGTAGAGTCAAAATGATTATTGGGAAGAGGAAGATTTTCAGAAAGGTCTCCGATTTTATACAGACGTATGTAGGTCATATAAATTGAATATGGGGTTCTACTCTGACCCGATAATGTCTTCGTTCCGACACTTTTCTTAAATCTTTCCATGTAAAAAAAATACCGACCGGACGGTATTATTTATACCCATTAAGTCATCTACTAATATGGCGTTATTCACACGATTTTCTGTTGAGACTAAGTCTGTCACTGTGTCGGACACTCTGAGAACTGGGAGTACTACCTCTGGAGTTAAGTAGTCGGTTGAACTCAAGTCAGTTCCTTTCTTATCTGAGGGTGTCTTTGCTTTAAAGAGGAATTACTCGACAATTAACAAATGTACATTGCCTTCAACGGACTGTAAAGAAAATTAAATTACATAAGGACCGGGACGACGAGACTACCGGAGTCCGTTTGAGAATAGTATTTTTACGTCCACACGAATCGTCCATATTATTTTCACATTATTTTCACGTCTACACGTATCGTCCAAACAGTCAACTATACGAGTATAGTCGAATTTTCTTGAAGTGTAAAGATATTTAATTCTTTACTTAGTCACGACACGACTAAGAGACTAACGGGAGAGAAGTAGTAAAAGAGACGTCCGGGTCTGACTGATCCGATAAAATGTCCTCGACCTCTACTGAGTAATGGGGTGTAATGAAACAGAGTGTCTACCGTAGTAAAATAGAATCCGTGTTTCTCTGACTGTTCACTGTAACAACGTCACTAAAGTAACATAATCCGACACCTCTCGTGACCTACACTACTTATATATTACGCTCCGACCTCAAACGTAAACTCTAACCCCGAAACCATTCTATCTCCCTCTATTTTTCCCTCTAAAAGTTTTTTCCGTATGTCTGCCACCTTTCCTTCTTCACAATTCTCTCACATAAGAGAGGTATTCGTTCTATCATAAAAGATATGTAGTCCCCTATGACTTCTGGGTATCTATCAAGAGTCCGATTAGGTCAGTAAACCGTGACTTTTTACCAAAAATTTGGTACGATTTTGACAACTGGGTTCCGAAAAACTAAGGACGGGTATGAATGTCTAAACGACCATTAAAAGTAATTTGGTTCCTTGGATCCCTACGACATCCCGACTCCATTTCCAACCGAAGAACGGTTACGATTTTACTATCCCGTCATTAAAGGTGGTAATTCAGTTTATATTCTTAGGAGATTTTACACATACACATACACACCAACACACTGACACACACACACGTACAGAAATACACGTACGAAAAGACTAACGTACACACCTTCCTCACCTTTATACACCTTTAAATTTTCTTTATGTTTAAAATGGACTAGTCCATCCTTCTCAGTTCTTATTAAAACATGCAAGAAGACTGTATAAGTCTCCACTTTTGACAGTTGATCCATCTTAGGAGACAGATCAAGAAGACAACCTTTCGATATAAAAAACAATATCCATGGACGGTAACTCGCTTACCTTAATAGTTTCTAACAACAATGTGTTTTTCCCGGGTAATGTGAGTCGTTTCGTACTTTTATGGTCGTATTAAATGATCGTATCGGTTCCTGTTTCGTGAGAAAATTCTTCGAATTACGGTGGACAATTTTGAGTCCAAAAGGTCTAGCCTCGGACTCCACGAAAGAACGATCATGTAGTCCATAATTAAAATGAGACAGGGTTCTAAAGACCTATGTTCCTTTATAGGATAATAAAGGATTTGGTTTAATTTAGACTGTACTTCAGGGTAAATACCCCTGACACCTTACTAGATTTTAGTGAGTAATAGTCTAGAGGGTAGGGTGGAGGGGTCCCAACACCCTTTCGATATCCCCTAATAAATTAGGTCTCAAACTCTTTCAGGGACCCAAAGGGTTCACCGAGTTATCATTTCTTAGAAGGACGGTTACGTCTTCTACTTCCACTGTTCCCAAGGTAGGGACCCAAGTCTTCTAGAAGACCTCTTCCCTTACCCATGGGTGAGGGTATAAGACCGGACCCCTTAGGGTACCTGTCTCCTCGGACCACCCGATGTCAGGTACCCCAGTGTTTTTTAAGCTGTTGACTCGTACGTACGTGTCTCACAGAACCAGGTGTTTCCAAGGTTCGGAAGTAAAAGGTAACCCTGTCTCCACCACGGCGAAGAAGAAACTGACCCCGTGTCCCAAACCTTAACCCTACCTTCCTGATCACATAAGCAAGAGAACTACCTTGAGTGAACTCCAAGGTAGCGAAGGGATAACTGAATCCCAAATTTTCGTATACAGGGTCGAGAAACCCCTGTGTTCTTCAGTGAAAGGGTAGAACTGCTGAGAGAGTATCTGGGTCTCAACAGATAAAACAGACGGACAGAGATGTTTGTGAAGATTAGGTAGAACAGAGAGAAACCCTGCTAAAAAGTATTAGGGAAGGGTCACTCTGTGTAAACGGTGGAAGAGGTCACCCTCTCACCCCGATCTTTATAACTTTAATCAGACAAAGTGAGTGTAATAGACTAGGACTATCGTCATCAATAGACTTGAGTTTTTGTCACACAGTCACCCAGGATAGTGACTTTTTACTTATTAACAAGTACTGTCTTTCCGTCTGTCACAGAGTCTGATTTTCGAGAACCTCTCATTATAAGGGTCCTATACCGTGGAAACATGGTGAAGGGAGGAAATTTTTTAATCACATTTCTGTATCTCTTGTCTGAACACCAACGGTTCCCCCCTTCCCATACCCCTTCCCTACCTGACCTCAAACCCAATCGTCTACGTTCGATAACATATATCTTATCTTTTTATTGTTCCAGGATGACATATAGTGTCCCTTAATATAAGTTTTAAGACACTATTTGGTATTATCTTTTCTTACACTTTTTATTACACATATATACGGCCCGAAGGGACCACACCGAGTCATTTCTTAGACGGACGGTTATGAACGGTCACGTCCTCTACGTCTAAGTAAGGACCCAACCCTTCTATGGGACCTCTTCCTTTATCGTTGGGTGAGTTAATAAGAACGGACATCTTAAGGTACTTACCTCCTCGGACCGTCCGATGTCAAGTACCCAACGTTCCTCAGTCTGTGCTGAATCACACATTTGTTGTTGTCGTTATATGTACATATATACATTGACTTAGTAAAAAGACATGTCATCTTTAAACATGTCGTAACACTTAGTTCACATGAAGTTTTTTCATTTAAAAATTTTTTTGCTTACAAAGAGTAACTGATAGTCTTACTTCGATAAGAGTGGGAAGTCGTATCAAAGTTGACGAAAAGTCAAAGAAAAAATCGTCAAATTTTCTAAAAAATTATATTTAAATAAATAAAATTAACCTCCGGTTAACGAAACGTTATAATATCACCAAAACGGTATGTAACTGTAATTAGGTGTTACCCACATGTACACAAAGGGTAGGACTTTGGGGTGGGTGGAGGGAGTGGCAGGGTAGGGAGACCCAGTAGGATCACGTGGTCCGGACCCTGCCTTATGTCCTTCGTGGGACATAGTACGTAGCTTGGGTCTGATCACTAGATAAAGTCTATACTATTATATGTACAAAGTTACGATAAGAGAGTTTTGTAGGGTGGGAGCGGGAGAGGGTGTCTCAGATTTTCTGACATGATATAGACACAGAGAAAACGACAGAGTGTATATCCCAATAGTAATGGTAGAAAGATTTAAGGTATATATACGTAATCATATGACATAACCACAAAAAGAAAGAGCGAATTAAGTGAGACATAGTCAAGTCAAGTCAAGTCAAGTCAGCGAGTCAGGATAGGATGAGAAACGCTGGGGTACTTAACGTCGTACGGTCCGGAGGGACAGGTAGTGGTTGAGGGCCTCAAGTGAGACATATTATCCGAGGTCAAAGTAGGTGGAGTGATTTTCACTAAGTTTACATAGGAAAAATTACCGACTCATTATGAGGTGACACATATCCATGGTGTCGAAAGAACATGTAAACAGACGACTACCTGTAGATTCAACGAAGGTACAGGACCGATAATATTTGTCACGACGCTACTTATAACCCCATGTGCACAGAGAAAGTCAAGACCAAAGGAGTCACACATACGGGTCGTCACCTAACAACCCAGTATTCCGTCAAGATAAAGGTCACAAAATTCCTTAGAGGTGTGACAAGAGGTATCACCGACATGATCAAACGTAAGGGTGGTCCTCACATTCTCTCAAGGGAAAAGTGGTGTGAGAGAGGTCGTAAATAACGAACATCTGAAAATGTATTGTCGGTAAGACTGGTCACACTCTACCATAGAGTAACACCACAACTAAACTTAAAGAGACTATTACTCACTACAACTCGTAGAAAAGTACACAAACAATCGGTAGACACGCAGAGGAAACCTCTTTACAGACAAATCAAGAAACCGGGTAGAAAACTAACCCAGCAAATAATAAGACCTTAACTCGACGTCCTCAACGAACAAATAAAAACTCTAATTAAGAAACAGTCAACGAAGTAAACGATAACGAAAGAGGGTAAGACTTCCGACAGAAACGTGGAACGAATATCAAAGGAAACAACACGTTTTCGAAAAGTAAAATTAATCCAGGGTAAACAAATAAAAACGAAAATAAAGGTAATGAGACCCTCTACCCAGTATCTCCTAGGACGATACTAAATTCAGTCTCTCACAAAACGGATACAAGAGGAGAACCTCGAAATATCAAAGACCCGAATACAAATCTAGAAATTAGGTAAAACTCAAATAAAAACACATACCACAATCTTTCACAAGATCAAAGTAAGAAAATGTTCACCAACTGGTCAAAAGGGTCGTGGTGAACAATTTCTCTAACAGAAAAGAGGTAACATATAAGAACGGAGGAAATAGCTTCTATTCCACAGGTATTCACGCACCTAAAAAGAGACCCGAAAGATAAAACAGGGTAAGTAGATATAAAGACAGAAACACGGTAATTGTATGACACAACTACTGACACCGAAACATCATCTCGGACTTCAGTCCGTCCAACTATGGAGGTCAAGGTAAGAAGAAAGAGTTCTAACGAAACCGATAAGCTCTATAAAACATAAAGGTATGTTTGGAACTTTAATAAACAAGATCAAGATACTTTTTACGGTAACCATTGAACCATCTCTAACGTAACTTAGATATCTAACTAAACCCAACATATGAGTAAAAGTGATACAACTAAGAAGGTTAGGGACTTGTACCATATAAAGAGGCAGATAATCACAGGAGAAACTACAGAAAGTCGTCAAAAAATATCATAAGATATATATCTAGAAAACAAAGAAATCCATCTATATACGGATTCATAAAATAAGAAAAGTAACGTTACGATTTACCTTAACAAAGTAATTAAAGAAAAAGACAAAAGAGTAACAATCACATATCCTTACGTTCCCTAAATACTCACAATTAAAATATAGGACGTTGAAATGATATAAGTAACTAATCGAGATCATTAAAAGACTACCCCAGAAATCCCAAAAGATTCATCTCCTAGTACAGTAGACGTTTGTCACTCTCAAAATGAAGAAGAAAAGGTTAAACCTAAGGTAAATAAAGATAAAGACGAGACTAATGACACCGATTTTGAAGGTTTTGATACAACTTATCATCACCACTCTCACCCGTGGGAACAGAACAAGGACTGAAATCCCCTTTACGAAAGTTAAAAAGTGGTAACTCCTATGACAAACGACACGCAAACAGTATATATCGAAAATAATACAACTCTATACAAGGAAGATAAGGACGAAAGACCTCCCAAAAAACAGTATTTACCTACAACTTAAAACAGTTTCCGAAAGAGACGTAGATAACTCTATTAGTATACCAAAAATAGAAAGTTAAACAATTACACCACATAATGTAACTAACTAAACGCCAATAACTTTTTAGGAACGTAGGGATCCTATTTCGGATGAACGAGTAAAACATACTAAAAAAATTACACAACAACCTAAGACAAACGATCTTAAAACAATTCCTCTAAACGTAGATACGAGTAGTCACTATAATCGGACATCAAAAGAAAATAACACCGTAAATAAAGACCAAAACCATAATCCCACTACCACCGGAATATCTTACTCAAACCTTCAAATGGAAGGAGACTTTAAAAGACCTTCTCAAACTCATCCTATTCACAATCGAGAAGAGATTTAAAAACCATCTTAAGTCGACACTTCGGCAGACCAGGACCCGAAAACAAACGACCTTCTAAAGACTAATGTCAAAGTTAAAGGCACGAACACTATCCAGACAATTCTAAAAGATAAAGAAGGAGCAAGTCAAAACCTTTCAACATGAAAAGATTCTTAAACAGATAAAGAAGGTTCAACAGGTAAAATAACCGTATATCAATGACTATCATCAGAGAATACTAGGAAACATAAAGGCACAACAGACAACACCAAAGAGGTAAAAGTAAAGATTAAAACAACTAAACTAAGAAGAGGGAAACAAAGAACTATTCAGACCTATTACCAAACAGTTGAAATAAATAGGAGAGTTTCTCGGTCGAAACCCGAAACAACTAAAAACGTTACCAGAGAAAACAAAGAAAAACGTAAATAAAGACGGGATTAAAAATTCTAAAGAAAGGAAGATGATTGGGACCCCAAGAAGTAAAGAAGGAAAAGATCAACGAAATCCACATCTCAATCCAATAAATAAACTGAAAAAGGAACAAAGAACTCCATTCGGACATAACGATACTTAGAAGGGGAATCGTGACGAAAAATGTCACAGGGTAACCAAAACCCAACAACAGAAAATTAAAAGTAAGGAAAGATACGTATAAAACTAAAAAAAAAATAAAGAAGACACTAAACAACCAATAAGTCGTCGTACAACAAATCGGAGGTATACAACCTTAAAAATTATCAAAGAGAGGAGATTAACTGTAGATTATAATGACGTAACACCAGTCTTTTCTACGAACCTTACTAAAATTAAAAAAAACTTAAATGGTTCCGATCTAAATACCGGGTCCTACACTAGAGAGGGCCTCTTCCAAGGTATATGTGAACTCTTTTTCCACTTTGAGTAACAAAACCCCACTTTACAGGATATCTATAGTCAATCCAGATTGACCAGATAACATAGTAAATTTCAAACACAAAGGAACAATTAAAAGACAAATCAACTAGATAGGTATCCACACTCACCCCATAATTCCAGAGGGTGATAATAACACAATGGAAAACTTAAAACAGAGGACAGGTATGAGACATGAATCCGTTTTACCTGAGACAATTAGACTTGTAAGACTATAGACTAGTCATAGTGGACGTCCGGAAACAAGAACGAGAAAACTGTGTTTACGTAAGGGAAATATAAACGGAAAACTCTAGGATGAGTAATGAGTTTCAAGTTGGTTCTACAATAAAGGACGTCCCTAAGAAAGGACTAAGGAAAATAAACTGAAAGAAAGAGGAAACTTGGACTCTTGTAAATTAAACAGGAAAAGAAAAATATTAAGAGTATAAGAATGTGACATCTGACATCAACGAAAATAAAAAATGAGATTGACAAGCCAACCTAACTTGTAAAGGACTACCGTCTGTGATACTGGTTCCCGACTGACTAAAGAATCGTTTCACGGAACTCTCCGATCCATAAACTGTTAAAACTTTAATCAACTAGTATGGGGTTCGATAAAAATCCAGTCTGTAACAAAAGAGAAAGAAGAGTATCACGGAGGTCTACAAATTCCGAGACAAAAATATGTACACTTAAAGAGGTTGTAAAAAACTGTGGAACCGGAGGACGTCTCATTTGTGTATGGATCGACAAACATGGACCAACAAAAACAAACTCGAGAGGAACATCAAAGACAAGACTAAATAATAACTGTTTGGAAAAGAAACAGGGAAAAACGATACAAAGAGAACCTACAGTAAGTTAATATAACCTTATCTTCTCCATTAAGATCTGAGGTGTAAATAGATTGAAAAATTTTTCAACTATCTTTGAAGATCCGTGGTGTTCTTATTAAGATTTTGTTTGTTCGTGCGTTTTATTGTAACATCGAACAATAAACTTTTCCCCTTTCTCTTGACAAGGTTTGATCTTCCTGGAATTAAACATGGAAACACTTACGACCGAGGGGACGAAAAGAATGATGAGAAAAGGTGGAACGTTTGAGGATGTGTACTAGGTCAAGTTCATTGGAAAAATCATTTCAATAATGGTAAACCACACACAATGATGAAATGGAAGATAATTATGGTTTATATTGTACATAGTGTAACATGACAGAGAAATTTTATGAGGATAATTTTTTATAAAATAAGTATATATCAATTAAATGTCACAACACAATTAAAGACGACATGTCGTCTCACTAAGTCGATATGTATACAAATACATACGTAAGAAAAGTATAAGAAAAGGTAATATCAAATAGTGTCTTAGAACTTATATCGAGGGACATGATATATCATCCTGGAACAATAAATAGGTAAGATATATATTATCAACCGTAGACGATTAGGGTTTGAGGGTTAGGTAGAGAGGAGGTACGGGGAGAACGGACCGTTGTTTGTCAGATAAGACATCCAGACACTCACACAAACTATCTATTCAAATAAATACAGTATAAAACATAAGGTATATACTCACCATGATATACCATAAACAGAAAAAGAACTGAATCTTACTAATAGAGATCCAAATAAGTACAACGACGTTTATGAAGAGTGACAATATTACTTAATAAAATACTTATAATAAATTCGTATCTGTAACAGTAATCTGATACTAAGGTATTCCATCTATTGTGAAGAGAAACAGTCAATTTTAGGGTTCACGAACGGTAAATTATGTGATAAGTATTGTCAGACAACCTATCCTACACGGTTATAAAGAAAACAAATGTTTGAAAAGAAGGGATAAGTTGGAATGTCAGTAATAGAAGTAAAAACAACATACGGCTCGTGGATCAAGTCGTAGATTTTGTATCTGTTACGAATCGGACACAAAATATTTTGTGTATAATCACTTAATATTCTATACACATATTCCAGATTTTATAAAGAAAGTGGTTTCAGAAACGAAAAGTTTCCATACCAACCTGGGTTGAGGAAAAACAAAGAGAGGTCTTGAATTGTATCTTGGATTCCTTAACTACCGTTAGTTATTTCTAATTTTTTGGGAATTAACATTTAAGATTACGATTAGACGAGACATAGAGTCATTTAGTAAATGAATCATGTATAGTTAAGTCACAAATGACCCACCATCCGGGAAATGCTGGAAAATTTAAAAGGATACAAACTATTTCCTTCTTTTATAAAAGACCTAAAACATATCAGACCCTATAATACCTTATCACTTCTATGACGATCGTTATAAAACTTTCATCCCCTTCACATCATTTATCACTTGAACGTCATTGGACTCATAAAACCAATTAAAGTATAAGTACTATCAATTTATAACGGTATATGTCAAAGGTAAAGAGTTTCGTAACTTTATTTGGTATTGTCTTAAATTGGGATTATGATAGTACTCAAGAAAAAAAAAAAAAAAAAAAAAAAAANAAAAAAAAAAAAAAAACGAAAACTATACCTTCCAAAAGACTTGTGGACGGTCACGTCCTCGGTATTCTCGGTACCTAATTTAGGGACCCAGTCCTTCTAGGGGACCTCTTCACGTACTGTTGGGTGAGGTCATAACAACCGACCTTTTAGGGTACCTGTCTCCTCGGATCGCCCAATGTCAGGTATCCCAGTGTTTCTCAACCTGTACTGACTTCGTTGAATCGTACGTACATGACCTAGAATCTCATGGAGACTCCGTACAGTCTTGACCTACTAAAGAGTGATCGAACCAAAAGTTAGATATCTGGATCGTACGTATTAGAACCCTTCTGTTTAGGAACCACAAAGATTCGATCTCGTTATTACGAAATTGGGGTACATGACGGGGATACATGACGACACTCCGGGTGTACACTGTAGGAAAGGGTTCGTACAATAGGTCTTCTCCGTTTAGGTATGCAAACCGGTTACGTATCGAAAACTGACACACCCATTTAACGATTGTTAGAATCTATTCGGAGAGATATTATGTTTTCCTCTGTTCCCGACCTTTACATCTGTAGACTCGGGAAGACATATTTCTCCAGACAACTCTTCAAATTGAGTACGACATTTTTCGGTTTCTTGGTTTTTAACACATTTTCTTTCGTCCGAGTGTATGGTTTCCTTTTCTCAAGACAAACTTGTGATATTTTGAATGTCACAACACGGTAATTAGTGAGGTTGTCAAACGAAATAAGTTTTGATTTTCAGTGTACAGTACTAGTATTATCGGAGATCTCCTTCCCTCCTTCCCTCTCTTGTAATTTGTATTAGTAATACGTTTTTCAGTGAAATATATTCCCCATTACTTGTAAATACTAGTAGGTCTCTGTCTTGGGGACCACTCTTACTCCGTCACGATTTACGTACGATTTGTTTACTATCCACGCTTTAGAACTTAATTCTGGTAATTTTTATTCGGAGACACTATGGTTTACTCGTAGATACTTTATAACAATTGTACATAGTGTCTTACTCTCCAAACAAACTTTGGTATAAAGGTGACGTTTGTGTCTCTGGGTCATAAAGTTCTTACTTTTGAACAAAGGGATAGACCGATTATATGGGTAAAATTAAATAAATTAACATAAAATATGTAAATGATTATAGATACACCTTTTCGCAAGTCCTAATCTTAGTAGATTAGTGGTTATGACCAAAGTAAAATGTAAAAGAAACAAAGGTATATTAGGTTCCTCTCTAAAAAAAAATTAGATTTAAGGAATTTTCAACTTTATTACTTCACATGTTATACATTATAAAGCACCTAATGGTAATTGGAATATTACCTTCATCTATAATTTTACGTCTGAGACAATGACTCCTCTGATTTATACTAAAATAACATTCTGATCACTTTAATTAGTCTTAAACTCATAATAAGACTGGAACTATATTACTATCATATACTTGTGTTCGGTATCATATACCGAATCATATCCTTGTGTTCGGTATCATATACTTGTGTTCGGTAGTTGTACAAAAAGTAGAAGATGAAAATCAAAAAAAAAAAAATTCTCTTTACTTTAAACTTCAATTTTACCCCATAATCATTTTGAACAAGTAAGACCATTTTTGGAGTTTCATATATCCAGGACAAAGACAGCAATCGATCATATATACCGAAACTTACTCAGTGTAGAGTAGGATTCCGTAAAAAAGTAAATATTCAAATAAGAACTTTATGGTTATAAGGTATTAAGATTTATGTACTCTTCTGATCCCAAAACGAGAGAACTGTTATGGATTTCTCACCATCCTTGTAGAATACCGTCCTTGTAGACCCATCCATGAAATTGACTGACTTAAAAAGGACTTTCAGTAACTACGACTTTAGAGTCAAAGAGACACGTAGTCACTGTTTAGTTTAGACTCTGACTCAAAACGTACTTCATCTTCTCTTATCGATAAACGAAACGGTCCGTTTCCCCCTGTGTCAACAGAGGACTGGGGTTTTTTTGACACGGGGTTGGTCCTTGCTAAACCAATCCTTAAAGTATCGGTACCAAAAACCCACCCCAACGATTATTTCTAATCCTACACACGTCCGGTCCGTGAGGAAATTAGACCAGAGTCCACCAGAGGACTACTCGAAGAGACCAATAGTTTGACTAGAGACCTTACTTCTTAAGATTGTAGAAGGTAAACAACCCCCTCAAATCAAGACATTTCCGGAGTCTATAACAATACACATAGGGAACTCCATCTTGGTCCTAAAACGGGGTTCCGATGTGATCACACAGAATTGACGAGGGGGGAACAGAGACACAGGGGAAGTAAGGGACTAACCGTTGACGATTTTTCTGATGGGACGGGTCCTCGAGGTGTCCTAGGACGAGCCAAAGTGACCCAGTCTCGACACACGGGAAAATTAATTAAAAGACTTTAACGGGATTATGGTTAAACCTGGGTTATAAGAATTAAATTTTGTTTACTCTACAAAATTTCGAACAAAAGTTACGAATTGTGGAAGTTACTTAATCCAAGGGATTTATCGAGAGGAATACCCCGGGAAAATCTTGATTGTGGGGTTTTTCTACAGGAAAAGTAATATCCCCTGACCTTATGTTTTCATCCTTCAGTTCTTTGTGGATCTCATTGTCCGTTTAAACTGGAACCTTATACCGTACTTCGTCCCGTTTCCGATTATCTCAAAACAGTTCTCTTACTTGATCAGTATCGTTTGGGAAAAAGGTTGTTGTGTTCTCTTCTGAGATGTGTACCTGTAGTGGTCTACCAGTTGTGACTTTAGTATAACTAATATAAGAGACGTCGATTTCTACCTCTTCGAGATATGTTAGTCGTTTTTGTTCTGGCCCTCGACTGACACCGAGTCTAGTACTCAAGGAATAACGGTTTAAGTCTGAATTTAACTTCTTTCATCTCTTTTGGTGATCTGGTAAGTCTATACTGGATTTAGTTTAGGGAATACTGATATGTCACCTTCACTCTTTATCTAAATTCCCAGATCTAGACTATCTATCTCACGGACTACTAGATACCTACCTCCGAGTACTGTAACACGTCCTCTGTCCTTAGTTCTTGTAGGGGTACCTTTTCTTTACGTTTTTTCGTTTTTCTAACAGACCCCTCCGGAATGTGTATCGACACTTTTCTTCTCTTCACTTTTCGTTTCCTCTTCTCCTTTCTATATTCGTAGACTTACGTCTCATGGTTTCTTATCGTTCTTCTCTATTCTTTCGGAAAAAGTCGTTAGTTACGTTTCTTTATCTCCTTTTGTTGTCTTATCCTTTCTGATCTCTAGAGAAGTTCTTTTAATCTCTATGGTTCCCTTGTAAAGTACGTTTCTACTCGAGCTATTTCCTGTCTTTACCAGACCTGGATTGTCTTCGTCTTCTATAATTCTTCTCCACCGTTCTTATGTGTCTTCTTGACATGTTTTTTCTAGAAGTACTGGGTCTATTAGTGTTACCACACTAGTGAGTGGATCTCGGTCTGTAGGACCTTACACTTCAGTTCACCCGGAATCTTGCGTAGTGATACTTGTTTCGATCACCTCCACTACCTTAAGGTCCACTCGATAAAGTTTAGGACTTTCTACTACGACACTTTCTCGACGTGAGTTATACGGTCGTTTAAACCTTTTGAGTCGTCACCGGTGTCCTGACCTTTTCCAGTCAAAAGTAAGATTAGGGTTTCTTTCCGTTACGGTTTCTTACGAGTTTGATGACGTATTAACGTGATTAGAGTGTACGATCTTTTCATTACGAGTTTTAAGAGGTTCGGTCCGAAGTCGTCATGCACTTGGTACTTGAAGGTCTACAAGTTTGACCAAAATCTTTTGTGTCTCCTTGGTCTCTAGTTTAACGATTGTAGGTGACCTAGTACCTTTTTCGTTCTCTCAAGGTCCTTTTTTTTTCTATTGTTTGTAGATAAAGACGAAATAACTGATACGGTCAGAAACTGATACACCTAGTGTTATTTGACATCTTTTAAGACTTTCTCTACCCTTACGGTCTGGTGGACCGAACGGAGAACTTTTTGGATATACGTCTAGTCCTTTGTTGCCAATCTTGACCTGTACCTTGTTGTCTGACCAAGGTTTATCCTTTTCCTCATGTAGTTCCGACATATAACAGTCGAACGAATAAATTGAAAATACGTCTCATGTAGTACTCATTGCGACCCGACCTACTTCGTGTTCGACATTAGTTCTGACGACCCTCTTTATAGTTATTGAAGTCTATACGTCTACTCTGGTGGGAATACCGTCTTTCACTTCTCCTTGATTTTTCGGAGAACTACTCTCACTTTCTCCTCTCACTTTTTCAACCGAATTTCGAGTTGTAAGTCTTTTGCTTCTAGTACCGTAGACCAAGGTAGTGAAGTGCCCTTTATCTACTCCTTTGTCACCTTTGTCACAGTATGAAACAAAAAAACCCGAGGTTTTAGTGATGTCTACCACTGACGTCGGTACTTTAATTTTCTGCGAATAAGGACCTTCTTTTCAATACTGGTTGGATCTATCGTATAACTTTTCGTCTCTGTAATGAAACGGTTGTTTCCAGGCAGATCAGTTCCGATAGCAAAAAGGTGATCAGTACATACCCAATACTCAACCTGACACTTCTTTCGACTCGCAGCTTCTTAACCACCAAAACTTGACACCACAACCTCTTCTGAGGACTTTCAGGGAACCTGACGTTCCTCTAGGTTGGCCAGGTAAGATTTCCTCTAGTCGGGACGCACAAGAAACCTTCCTTACCACGATTTCGACTTTGAGGTCATGAAACCGGTGGGGTACGGTTCTCAACTGAGTAACCGTTTCTGAGACTACGACCCTCCCTAACCCCCGTCCTCCTCTTCCCCTGCTGTCTCAAACTCTACCGACCTACCGTAGTGGTTGAACTACCTGTACTCAAACTCACTTGAGACCCTCAACCACTACCTGTCCCTCCGGACCGCACGACACTAAGTCCCCCAGCGTTTCTCAACCTGTGCTGACTCACTGACTTCACTACCCAGGACGTCCGTACTTTAATTTTCAGTGAACGAGGAACCTTTCTTTCGATACTATTTGGATCTGTCGTATAACTTTTCGTCTCTATAGTGAAACGACTGTTTTTAGAGATATCAGTTTCGATACCAAAAAAATTCATCAGAATATGCTTACACTATTAACCTGGTATTTCTTACGACTCGTGACTTTTTAACTACGAAAGTTTAACAAAACAACCTTTTCTGAGAACTCTCAGGGAACCTGACGGTCCTCTAGTTTGGTCAGTTAGACTTTCCTTTAGTTGGAAATGATAAGTAACCCTCCTGACTACGACTTCGAGATTATGAAACCGGTGGACTACGTTTCTCTACTGAGTAACCTTTTCTGGGACTACAACCCTTTCTAACTACGTCCTTTTCCCCCGTTGTCTCCTACTCTACTAACCGACCGTAGTGACTGAATTACCTGCACTTAAACTCGTTTGAGGTCCTCTGTCACTTCATGTCCTTACGACGTCAGGTACCTCAGGTATTCTTAGTCTTAACTGAATCACTGGCTTGTTGTTTCTTTACCTTAGACTATTCCGTAAACACAGTAATCTCCCAGTTATAGGTTTTGTATCCCTGTCTAAAGACGAAACCACTACTTCTGTGTAAAAAATACTATCGTAAATCCCAAAGAGTGACACGGACCCTATGTTGAACTAATGTGAAGAAGGTGGGGTTGGAGGTAGGGGTGGTGGTGTGTTTGTGTAAGAAAAGTTGGATAATCCATAGACTTTGATATTTGATGTTTAGTTATATATTTTATCTTTACATTTTCACTTATACAATGGACTTCTGTAACAGAAAGATCTATACTGAAAATATAGAAGACCAGGAGTTGACGATGTTAACATAATTATGAAGAAGATTTCTTAACTAGAGAATGTATTTCTTTTACAAAGGAAACTAACGTTAATCTTTGTTTATATAATATTAACTTACATTTATGAATCTTACTGGAAAAGGAAGTATATAGAATCCTATCAAAGAAGGTAGACTCTTAGTGACCAATGGTAGTATCAGTATTCCTATAATGTTCCTGTTTACCATCATCTCAATCCTCCTTCTTCAGATCTTTCTTTCTTTAATATAAGACATTTGGATAAAAAAAAACGTGTTTCCACGGTAAAATAATGTCAGTCTCTCTTTCTTTTGAAAGGAGATGGGAAGATCCAAGAAGTCCGATCAACTCATAAGTTAACTGTATTCTGTCTAATTTTCCCTTTTTATTAGTTTAAATGAAATTATATATGTCTTTGTGGTGTATATACTCTACCAGTCTCTAGGGTGTAAGTACTCTCCGAGTCTCTATCTGTCCGTTGTAAATATGTATATATATATATATATATATATATACGTACGGTAGAACTTGACGTCTTATCCTATCCCCGGACTCTGAAAGTTCCTGTCCACCCAGTAAGTGTCCTGGTACCACAATTGTTTGTTACAAGTATACAGGCTACGTGACACTCCGGTTTATTTGACTTTATGACCTTAGACCTCGTCACACGACACACTAAGTCTGACACACGAAGTATATACTGATGAACGAAGTTGGCACAGATTGGGTACCTGATATCGGACAGTCCGAGGAGACAGGTTCCCTAAAAGTTCCCTTCTTATGACCTCACCTAAAGGTACGGGAGGAGGTCCCCTAGAAGGACTGAGTCCCTAACTTGGACGTAGAGAATACAGAGAACGTAAAAGTCCGCCCAAGAAATGGTGATCACGGTGGACCCTTCGGTTTAGACTTCGTCTCTTTCCAAATAACGTCCCGGTACGTTCTTCTTGTCCATCGAGTAAGAGTTTTGGGGGTTTGAGACGTTACCTAAACCCCCTTTTTAAAAATATCCGTTTTAAACTCTACTCCCGACGTTCGACACACCGAAAGAGGACTAACCAACCACCATTTTATTATCCCACCAGGAGAACCTCAGAACACAAGTCAGACTTCAATAGTCGGAGTTGGACCACCCCCTAGGAATCAAGGACGACTTCTCGAGTTTCTATACATATAAGGAACTCCTCCTTTGTCCTGGGACGGAATTCCGACATAGGGGTGAAATGAGAAGGAGGGGGCAAAGACGGAAGGGAGGGAAGTGACTACTCGTCGACAAACTTAGACGGGAAACTTTGAGTTCCTTCCAGTACCTTCGACTTATTTTGGATAAAGGATGTTTGTTCTTCGTCCCGTATGTCTTTCCTAAACATGGGTTCTCAAGACAACACAGTATGAACCGAAGTCATTCTTTTCGTCTACAAACCACCAATCTACAAACGGACCGATATGTCAACCATCTATTTGAAAAATAGACCATTATTGAGAAAAAAAGACCTTTTTTTTGGGTTAAATTTAAGAAGATCCATCAATGTACGGATGATTCAGTGAAGTCAACACAGGTTGAGAAACACTGGGATACCTGACATTGGGTGGTCCGAGGAGACAGGTACCCCTAAGGGATCCGTTCTTATGATCTCACCCAACAGTACGGGAGGAGGTCCCCTATAAGGACTGGGTCCCTAACTTGGGTATAGTGGACACCGAGGACGTGACATCCGTCTAAAAAATGGTGACTTGGTGTCCCCTTCGGGGTCAGTTATAAAGAGGAGGGGGTTTTGAACGGACTATCCCTGACTGGATATCAGGGTACAAAGTCTCATATGACCTCTTTTGAGAAAATTAATTTCAAACTTTTATGTAATAATCAATCGAAACTGATACTAACCATTTTATACTTTCTCTAAACATTAATAAATAAATAAACATCAACAAATATAAGATCCGACTAAGGAAATTTTGATTAAATAAATATTTGGATAATTAATACTAATGTAATTAAATAAATAAAATGAGTCATTAACACAAATTGAAGTCAAGAATTTTATCATTAAAATAATTAAAAATTTTGATTACATACCTTTGAAAAATAAAGTCAAATTTGAGGACAGTTTAAAATACTAAACATCAAGTTTACGTCTGGATATAGTAAGTCAAGTCAAGTCAGTACAGGTTGAGACACTGGGGTACTTGACATGGTGTGGTCCGGAGGGACAGGTAGTGGTCGAGGGCCTCGAATGATTCTGAGCACAAGTGACTCAGTCACTACGGTAGGTTGGTAGAATAGGAGAAGGCAGGGGAAGAGGAGGACGGAAGTTAGAAAGTGTCGTAGTCGTAGAAAAGTTTACTCAATCAAGAAGCGTAATCCACCGGTTTCATAACCTCAACGTCGAAGTCGTGGTCAGGAAGGTTACGTATATGTCCTGACTAAAGGAAATCCTACTTGACTAAACTAGAGGAACGACAGGTTTCCTGAGAGATCGAAACTGATCTACCTGGAAACAACCGTTTCATTTCAGAGACGACAAATTATTCGACAGATCAAAACAGTATTAAAAAGGAGGTTCCTCGTTCGTAGAAGATTAAAGTACCGACGTCAGTGGTNAGTGGTAGACGTCACTAAAACCTTGGGGGGGGGGGGTGGGGTTTATTTTCAGACAGTGACAAAGGTAACAAAGGATATAGTGATAACCACCGTTATATAAGATCTCGACCGTCTTTTGGTTTAACCCTTTTTTTCTAGAGTATTCTTAACTTTTATATAAGATTTTGATAGTTCACTGTCGTTGTAATGTCGTATGCACTTTTACCTACATATGAAGTTTTAGACTCGAACTCATTTATATTACTACAAGGTACACGACACGACACGAATCAGTGAGTCAACACAGGTTGAGAAGTACTGGGATACCTGTCACCGGTCGGTCCGACGAGACAGATACCCCTAAAAGGTGCATTCTTATGACCTCACCTAACGGTGTACGAGGAAGTCCCCTATAAGGGTTGAGTCCCTGGCTTGGGTCCGGAGGGTGTAACGTTCGTCTAAGAAATGACAGACTCGGTGGTCCCTTCGGGTACAAGGTATGAACTGACTTTATATAACCACCGGAAACTCCCATTATTATTTGTAATCGTCAGTTGTTTTTATAGGGTTAGAGAATGCATCACTTATCATTTTAAAAATTGACACGTATTAGTCGTACTGTAAAACGTTGAAATTATTAATCGAGTTCAAGTTTCGTTATAGGGAGGTTTTACAACAGACAGAAGTTGAGGATCATCTCAAAAAGGACACCTTCTTCTATCAGAAACTTCAGTGACTTCGAGACGTTCTTACTACTACTTTTAAATCAGTAAATATAAATTGTTTTGTCTATAAAGGTCACGGCTATAGAAACGTTCGAAATAACTTTAGTCTGTAGAAGAAAAAGGGTTCAAGATTTACTTGTTACTCGATGGTTGAATTGATTCGTTATCCCATACGACAGTACTTAACAGTTTATCGACTTCATCGAAAAATCACCTTTCATTCATAAAAACAAAACGGACACGATCGATTTCTCACACCATATGTATCATTTGTATCAGGGTCCCGACCCTGATTGAGTGACACACTGAAATCCTTTCGACGGAAGAGTCCAAGAGACCCATGGGTAAACACTTTACTTGTCCAACCTGTTCAGTTAGTGAAGTTAAGAAAAGTCAAGATCATAAGATACTGATATAACAAGTCACAAACTCGAACTATCCATCGGTAGTTCATTATTACTCTTAGAGAGAGTTAATTTTCAAAGTACCAAACTAGTGTTTTATTTTTTGTTCTCGTGGCGTGTTTTGTTTATATATCAAATTACTTAATAACATTCACCTTGTCCACACATTGGTGGTAGACCAAGTTCTTTATTTTGTAACTGTTGGAGGGGGTACTTGTGAAAGTACACGACGTAGGGTTATAGTCAAAATAGAAAGAAGGAGGAGTTTTATTGGTGATAGAAGTGAAAAGTTTATGAATCAGTAAGGGAACATAAGTAAGTTAAGTCACCAATAGATATGAAACATTTAGTCGAATTAACTCCATACTAAACGTTTACTATTTTACGTGAATAGTATTCACAAACTAACGAAAATTGCTTACATACATGAGTACATTGGTCGTCGGTTTAGGTATACATCTTGCAAATAAAGTTATCTCGGATTTACTAAAGAAAAATGAGAAAACGTTAGTCAAATAGAGGAGAAGGTAAGAGTCAGGGTCCGTTAGAGACAAGAGAAACTCGTGTAAGATACACTTTCAGTGACAAAGTCTTTCATTTTATTACTTATGTAGATCCGAAAAGGTAGTTCTTTGAACATTCTTTTAACGGTAAAGATAAAAAGAGTGGTTACATAGTGGATTTGGTCGTAACAAATCAACAGATCAACACAGACTGAGAAAACGTTGGGGTACCTGACATCGGACGATCCGAGGAGAATAGGTACCCTAAAAGGTCCGTTTTTATGACCTCTCCCAACGGTAAAGGAGGAGGTCCCTTAGAAGGACTGAGCCCCTAGTTTCAACGTAGAGGACGTGACCGTCCACCTAAGAAATGGTGACTTGGTGGTCCCTTTGGGTTGTTCAATAGTCAAGTCAACGAGTCAGCACAGGCTGAGAAACGCTGGGGTACTTAACGTCGTGTGGTCCGGAGGGACAGGTAGCGGTTGAGGGTCTCAAATGGGTTTGAGTATAGGTAGCTCACCCACTACGGTAGGTTTGTAGAGTAGGAGACAGTAGGGGAAGAGGACGGGGGTTAGGGAGGGTCGTACTCAGAAAAGGTTACTCAGTTGAGAAGCGTACTCCACCGGTTTCATAACCTCAAAGTCGAAATCGTAGTCAGGAAGGTTTCTTGTGGGTTCTAACTAGAGGAAATCTTACCTGACCAACCTAGAGGAACGTCAGGTTCCCTGAGAGTTCTCAGAAGAGGTTGTGGTGTCAAGTTTTCGTTGTTAAAAAACCACGAGTCGAAAGAAGTGTCAGGTTGAGAGTATAGGTATGTTCTGGTGTCCTTTTTGGTATCGGAACTGGTCTGTCTGGAAACAACTGTTTCATTACGGAGACGAAAACTTATACGATAGATCCGACTAGTATTGAAAAGAAGGTTCCTCATTCGTAGAAAATTAAAGTACTGACGTTAGTGTTAGACGTCACTAAAACCTCGGGGGGTTTTATTTCAGACTGTGACAAAGGTGACAAAGGGGTAGATAAAGGGTACTTCACTACCCTGGTCTTCGGTACTAGAAGCAAAAGACTTACAACTCGAAATTCAGTTGAAAAAGTGAGAGGAGAAAGTGAAAGTAGTTCTTCGAAAAATCAAGGAGAAGTGAAAGACGGTATTCCCACCACAGTAGACGTATAGACTCTAATAACTATAAAGAGGACCGTTAGAACTAAGGTCGAATACGAAGAAGGTCGGATCGTAAAGAGTACTATATGAAACATATATTCAATTTATTCGTCCTTATCGTGTACTGTTATTTTTTGTGAGTTATTTATAGATATTTTGCTGTCAAGTTCCTCAGATGTCTATTTATGTGTCATCTTACAATGTTTTCGACATTCTTACTTTGTTTGTTTTCAAAATGTAATTCATCCTGTATTTTATGTACTGTCGTAAAGGGGCCACCGAGTCACCATTTTTGAAATAGACAGTTACGTCCTCTGTGTTCAAGATAGGGACCCAACCCTTCTAGAAGACTTTGTGCTTCACCGTGGGAGAGGTCATAAGAACGGACCTTTTAAGGTACCTGTCTCCTCGGACCGTCCGATGTCAGGTGCCCTAGTGTTTCTCAACCTGCACTGACTCGTTTGTGTGTGTGAGTGTGTGTGTGCGTGTTTTATGTCCTTTCTAAACTCCATTCCGATCTTTTTATCTTCCTTCGAATATATTACTTGTCTAAACTTTTAATATGAGAAAAAGAAATAAAGATTCATCACCCTGTTAGTAACTTTAAATACCTGTTCCTTTACTATATTAAAGTAAATATGGAGTCCTTCTAATTTATACACCATCCCATATCCTATTTAGTCTTTCCTTCTCTGTCAACCGTTTCTGATCATTCCTCTATTAATACTAACGGGTCTGTACTCTAGTCTCTTACGTTACCGTGGGGTGAGGTCATGAGAACGGACTTTTTAGGGTACCTGCCTCCTTGGACCATTCGACGTCAGGTACCCCAGTGCTTCTCAGTCTGTACTGACTTGCTGAAGGGAAAGTGAAAAGTGAAAGTACGTAACCTCTCCCTTTACCGTTGGGTGAGGTCACAAGAACAGACCTCTTAGGGACCCTGCCTCCTCGGACCACCCGACGACAGATACCCCAGCGTGTCAGTCTGTGCTGACTTCGCTGAATCTTCGTCGTCGTCGTCGTCTGTACTGAACGAAATCATAACTGACTAAACTAGAGGAACGACAGGTTCCCTGAGAGTTCACAGAAGAGGTCCTGGTGTTAAACTTTCGTAGTTAAGAACCACGAGTCGGAAGAAATGCTAAGTTGAGAGTATAGACATGTACTGAAGACCTTTTTGGTATCGAAACTGATATGACTGGAAGCAGCCACTTCACTACAGAGAAGAAAAAATATACGACAGCTCCTAACAGTACCGAAAAAAAAAAAAAGGGTTCTTCGTTCGTAGAAAATTAAAGTACCGACGTCAGTGGCAGGTGTCACTAAAACCTCGGATTCTTTTATTTTAGACGGTGACAAAGGTGAAAAAGGGTAAGATAAACGGTACTTTAATACCCTGGTCTATCGTACTAGAATCAAGAAACTTGCAACTCAGAATTTCGTCGAAAAAGTAAGAGGAGAAAGTCGGAGTAGTTCTTCGAGAAATCAAGGAGAAGTGAAAAACGGTAATACCACTATAGTAGACGTATTGACTTCAATAACTATAAAAAGGACCGTTAGAACTAAGGTCGAACACTAAGTAGGTCAGGTCGTAAAACGTACTACATTAGACGTATGTTCAATTTATTCGTCCCACTGTGATAAGTCGGTACAGTATGAGGAAAGGGTTAAAACTTGGTCAGTTAACAAGGTACAGGTCAAGATTGACAACGAAGAACTGGACGTAAGTCCAAAGAGTCCTCCGTCCATTCCACCAGACCATAAGAGTATAGAAATTCTTAATATCGATATCACGTATAGATCAAAGAGTTGTTTTTATCACCACAGTAAAAGAAAAGATCGATATATCCGGTGTCTACATATGGTACTGTGGGAACGCCTTAGGGATTGCTAAAAGGGAATTTGTATCATTACTTAAGACTTTTAAGAAGGACATAAACGGTTTTAAAACGTCACACCGTAAAGTCTTTAAACATAGGGGAAGGGGGACTTTATTGGAGAAAAAAAAGTTAGAACATTTTAGGCCCATTCAATGAATTGGATATACTCAGAGACTAAAAAAAAAAGAGAAATATTTTACATTTACTATAAAAGATTGAATCTCTCAATAAATGTCTAATTTTAATAAGAAGATTTTACGACTCGGACGACTCGTCGTACAAAACGTGTATCGTTTTCGAGTCCTTTAAAATTTATGATAACTATTACAATAATAAAAAAAAGTGACAATTAGTACATCGTTTTGTTAAGTGTGTTGAAGATAATCATACTCGTGTCGTACATTTCTTAACCCGTAACCATTAGTTCAGAGAAACAGAGTTTTAATTTTAAGAGTAGCAGTGACCTCGATTTTATATGGAGAATTACTAGTGATAGAAAACAAATCTCCTTTATACAGTCCCATTATCAGCGTCAATAAAAAATTTTATTGAAATAAATGAAAACCTTCTATCTCTTTTACGCTTATAAATGTAAAAAAGAGAAAAGGGACACGAAGATCAAGAGACTAACAGTAGACAAGTAAGTGGGGAAAACACTGTTTGTCCAACCACAGTTCAAACTTTTAGTCAAAAGATCTCGATAAAGAATTTTGTGTCTAAAAAGTACTGGACCTATCACCACCCGATCAAGTTATAGAGTACTTTAGTTAACCTTAAGGAGACTTATATCGTTACTAAAAAAAATTAACGATTATGTGAAATAAAATAAAAAAATTTACATAAATAAATAAAATTAACGTCCGATTAATGAAATGTTATAGCACCACCAAAAAACGGTTTGTAGCTTTACTTAGTGGGTATTCGTATGTACACAAGAGGTAGATCTTGGAAGGAGGTGGAGGGAGGGGTAGGGTAGAGAGTCCCAGTAGGGTCACGTGGTCTGGACTCATGGGACAAAGTACGTAGCTTGGACCTGACCACTAGACGAAGTGTATACTATTATATGTACAAAGTTACGATGGGAGAGTTTAGTAGGGTGGGAGTGGAAGAGGGTGTCTCAGGTTTTCTGACACGAAATATGTAGACACAGAGAGAACGACAGAACGTATATCCCAGTAGTAATGGTAGAAAGATTTAAGATATATATACGTAATCATATGACGTAACCACAAAAAGAAAGACTGAATGAAGTGAGACATATTATTCGAGGTCAAAGTAGGTGGAGTAATCTCAACTAAGTTTACGTAAGAAAAATTACCGACGTATTATAAGGTAATAAGGTGTAAGTTCCAGTATTCACCACCGTCTCTCCTCGATGGGGTACAGGTTCCATTTCCCGTCTCCGGCTCTTCGATGGGGTGTAAGTTCCAGTCCTCGTCGTCGACGTGAAACGACCTTGTCGACACTTCTCTATGGGGTACAGGTTCCATTCTCTTTGAGTTCATTCTGCCATCCACGACTCTCTTCCGTAGTCTCCCGTCCGTCTAACTTTAGTGTTAGTGTCTGTTGATCGGTTAGACTAGTGTGCCTGGTGTTGAACATATTAAGTTACTTAGATTCGGTACTACACACCCCGGTGGGTTCTGTCTGACCAGTACCACCTCTCCAGACTGTCTTACACCGGGCGACCTCTTCCCTTACCGTTTGGTGAAGTGATAAGAACGGAACTCTTGGGGTACTTGTCATACTTTTCCGTTTTACTATCCTATGACTTTCTCCTTGAGGGGTCCAGTCATCCACGGGTTATACGATGACCTCTAGTCACCTCTTTATTGAGGTCTTTCTTACTTCCCTACCTCGGTTTCGTTTTTGTCATGGGTCAACACCTACACTGACCACTATCTTCGTTCCAGGCTACGACATTTGTCGTTATAATGTAGTCTTGGACCTTACAATCCAGGTAATAAGTTCCGTTTAACCTTCACCAGTTTGTCCTCTACCACTCACTTACAGCTGTAAGATCCTAGTCGTTTGATTCTACCTGACCTTACCCACTTAAGTTGAGTCCACTGGCAATATAGATGACGATACCCTTCCTTAGGGAGTCTTCTTTACCTCATCGGTAGTGTCAGTTGTTTTCTGAGGCTTTACGTCATGAACCTACGTTGGAGTTTTTGATTTCTTGCTAGAGACAAGCAAAGGTTCCGTTTGGTAAGTTATAGTGTCAATAGGTTCAGATACGGGGTTGGTCATTGCAACTTCTTCGACTTTAACTTGTCAAAATTCTTCTGGACGTTCTGGAAATTCTTGATTGTGGATTTTTTCTACAGGAAAAGTAATATCCCCTGACCTTACGTTTTCATCCTTCAGTTCTTTGTGGACCTCATTGTCCGTTTAAACCGGAGCCTTATGGCTTACTTTATCCCGTTTCCGATCATCTCAAAACAGTTCTCTTACGTGACCAGTATTGTTTGTAGGAGAAGGTTGTTGTGTTCTCTTCTGAGATGTGTACCTGTAGTGGTCTACCAGTTGTGACTTTAGTCTAACTGATATAAGAAACGTCGGTTTCTACCTCTTCGAGATATGTCAGTCGTTTTTGTTCTGACCCTTGACTGACACCGAGTCTAGTACTTGAGAAACAACGGTTTAAGTCTGAATTTAACTTCTTTCACCCCTTTTGGCGATCTGGTAAGTCCATACTGGATTTAGTTAAGAAATACTAATATGTTACCTTCACTCTTTATCTAAATTCCCTGATCTAGACTATCTGTCTCACGAACTACTTGATATCTACCTCCAAGTACTGTAACATGTCCTCTGCCCCTAATTCTGGTAGGGGTTCTTTTTCTTTACGATTTTTCGTTTTACCGACAGACTCCTCCGGAATGTTTATCGACACTTTTCTTCTCCTCAGTTGTTTCCTCTTTTCCTTTCTATATGGGTAAACTTACGTCTCAAGGTTTCTTATCGTTCCTCTCTATTGTTTCGAAAGGAGTCGTTAGTTACGTTTCTTTATCTCCTTTTGTTATCTTACCCTTTCCGATCTCTAGAGAAGTTCTTTTAATCTCTATGGTTCCCTTGTAAAGTACGTTTCTACCCGAGTTATTTCCTGTCTTTACCATACCTGGATTGTCTTCGTCTTCTATAATTCTTCTCCACCGTTCTTATGTGTCTTCTTGACATGTTTTTTTTATAGAAGTGTTGGGCCTATTCGTTTGATCTGTCGTATAATTTATTGTCTCTGTAATGAAACAGTTGTTCCCAGGCAGATCAGTTCCGATACCAAAAAGGTCATCAGTTTATTCCTACACTCTCAACCTGATATTTCTTTCGATTAGTGGCTTCTATACTACGAAAACTTGACACCACAACCTCTTCTGAGAACTCTCAGGGAACCTGACGTTCCTCTAGGTTGGTCAGGTAGGATTTTTATAAGCAGGACCCACAAGTAACCTTACTAACTACAACTTCGACTTGGAGGTTATGAAACCGGTGGACTACACTTCTCGACTCAGTATACTTTTCTGTGACTACGGACCTTTCTAACTACCGCCCCTCTCTTCCCCTACTGTTTTCTACTCTACAATCCTACCGTAGTGGATGAGTTACCTGCTCAAACCCACCTGAAGTCCTTAACCACTACCTGTCCCTCTGGATCGAACGACGTTAAGTACCCCAGCGTTTCTCAACCTGTACTGACTCACTGACTTGACTTCACTTATAAGGTAACACATATACATGGTGTCGAAAGAATAGGTAAGCAGATGACTACCTGTAAAGCCAACGAAGGTACAGGACCGATAACATTTGTCACGACACTACTTGTAACCCCATGTATACACAGAAAGTTAAGACCAAAGGAACCACACATACGGGTCTTCACCCTAACGACCCACCATACCGTCAAGATCAAGGTCAAAATTCCTTAGAGGTGTGACAAGAGGTATCACCGACATGACCAAACCTAAGGGTGGTTGTCACATTCTCCCAAGGATAAAGAGACGTGGGAGAGGTCGTAAATAACGAACATCTGAAAACCTATCTTCGGTAAGACGGACTACACTTTACCATGGAGTAACACCAAAACTAAACGTAAATAGACTATTACTCACTACAACTCCTAGGAAAGTACACAAACAATCGGTAGACATACAGAAGAAACCTCTTTACAGACAAATCAACAAACCGGGCAAAAAACTAATCCAGTAAATAAAAAGACCTTAAATCGACGTCATCGACGAATATATAAAAACTCTAATTAAGAAACAGTCAACGAAGTAAACGATAATAAAACATGGTAAGACTTACGACAGAAAAGTGTCGTTACGAAAAACTACTCACTCAATATGATTTTAAAAAAGGTTTGATATATAAACATTACGACAAATACTTGGTCTCTATCAATAGTAATAAACGGTCCCAGGTCGGGACCACCTAGGTCCCTTAAGCTTCCACCCCTACCGCAGCCACAGAAACCTTTTTATGTATAAATTAGTGTCTATATCTCTCTAATCTTTACCTATCACATCATCCTTCTAATCACCTCTTTTTCACCGACTTATTGAACCTAATGCACCTTATCGTAGGTACGAGGTCTACCCTTAAGTCGGTCTTTTTGCCCTCGTTCTTTCTTCGCTGTACCCCATTAGTCAGAAAGGTCTTTGACTAGACTAAAGAAATAAAAACCCAAACGAATATATGGAAAACAATATGTATCCCTACTTATGTCTCAGTGCGCCCTCAGTCGTCAGGACTGGAAATAGTTTTAGTCCACGAAGTGTATTTACATATTTTTTCCATGTAGTAGAAGACCAGTACTCACTCTGAACGACTGTAAAATACTAGGAAAGAAAGACTATTGGTTTTTTGAATAAAGAAGGTTCCCACAAAAAAGAATTTGGTCCGTGGTGGGAGGTTTATTTCAATGTAAGGATATCCCACTCCCACATCACTCAATGTTAGTTCTTTCCTTAAATAAATTGAGTTCCAATTGTACTAATCAGAATTTCCAATTATGAATAAAGACGATATACGAATTTCCAATTATGAATAAAGAGGATATACAATCAATATAAGTAATATTCCCATCCCTTGTACCTCTAAATCGTCATTTGTAGTCGGGTTGTTTACTTTTAGGAAAGTGGTTACGAGTGGAATTCTAGATAAATCAAAATTCTATACTATTTCAATATACAAGTGTATCGTTCCTGTGTCACTAAATATTGTTTCATGTCACTAGATAATGTTTTCTCTTTTAGGTAATTGAGTTTTTCAGATCATAACGATTGTAGTTTTTGATGATATAAAGGAAAAGATATAAGGTTTATGTAACTAATTATATAAGGGTCCACGGATTCCTATACCTCCGGACCGCCGTTAGTAACTGAGTTCTTCTTCTTTTTCGGGATACGATTAATTCTGAGAGTTTTATGAGGTTTTGAGAGACACGACAAATACCAATTCTCCATCATTTGTTAGTACAGGTATCACCGTCCTTATACCTATTAGGACAGTGTGTTCGATCAGACAGTCGTCTCTCCAAGCTGGACTCTGTAGGAACAGGGTGGGTCTCGTCCCATAATCGTCGTTAATAACTGTGTTGTTTACTTTTTGGGAAGTGGTTATATTAAGGATTGGTTGGGTGATATGATTATTAAAGGTTGAGGGGTTTTCTTAAGCGGAAATCATTCAGATTTTGTAGAGTACGGAGAGTCTAACCCTCCGACATTTGTTAGTGTACACCGGTCTGTTTAGATATGTCCACCCGATCTATTGGAAGTCTCCTCAGGCATTCGACTTTGTGAGAACAGTGTGGGTCCTTAAAAATAACTGAACCTTGACGTGTAAATGAGGAAGAGGTTCTCTTTGCCAATACCCCCTCTCGGGGGCATTTCAGTCTCCACATCCACTCTCGTATTTTGTCTGAGACCAAAACCCCAATCTACGAGTCCTTGTCCCCCAAAGGACTCCGAACTAGTGCGGAAACGCATACGGTTCGGAGCAAGAAGTACTGGAAACGGTACCCGCCTCAAGGAGTGCGACCGAGGGCCGTTAATAAACGGCCCTCGTTTATTAAAAATCAAAACTTTTTAAAACTTTCAGTATCAAACCCAAGTACAGTACATTTTTTTTTTTTTTCTGTTTGCTTTCATATCTACTTATTGGGTCAAACATGTCTCTCAGTAATTTAATTGTGACAATTCAACATAAACAAAGAATTTATGTTAAAACCTCTTATAGTCAATACCTATTAAATCTTTGTAATCTCACTCGATTAATACGTTTGAAAGTACCGGTTAAAGTTGAACGTATACAATTATAATTTACGTCAAACTAAAGATATGTAAATAATATTAAAACATACCAAATAGTCACTACTAATAGGGTCGTTCCTTTTTATTTTTTTATTTTCTTTTCCTTTATAAGTATAAATTATAAGTTTCAGGTATAATTGAGATCAGAAGGAAAACTTTGATATATTATTTCCAGTTTACGGTGTCATTTTCGAACCCCTTGATTTAGTCTAATCCCATCATATAAATTTCCTATTCGCTCGAGTAAAATATTCTTAGACTATTTTATAGTATCACCTTTCTTTACAAAAAAAGAGGGGTAACTACAGTTAACAGTCTAATCAAGATCTAAAATTTGAATTTAAACAAGAACGACCAAAACTTTAAAACAAATTTCAACTCTCAGAAATAGAAAACAACTGGATACGACAGTACCTACCCTACGAAAACTAAAACGAAGGTCGAATATATTACCTCGAAAAGAAAAACCTTGGACCATTAAAATTCTAATCTTAAGAAACAAGCTTTCTTCGGTTGGTAACCAACTGGAGTTGGGAAAAGTAAAAACTAGAGTCCAAGCAGATTTGGGGTACTATCGTGGTTCCAGGTTTCAAAAATTTCTATGTTTAAAGAAAATAAGAGATAAGAGGAAATCTCTTTTATTGTAGTTGATTTTTGAGGAAGATAGGCTTTAAGAAGGAGAAACACAAACTCTTTTCAATTTTACCGAGAATTTAGAGAAATACGTTTCCACAATAAAGTCACAGAACTGGGAGCTCAGAAGTCGAACTCAATTTCGTTCACGAAATAACAATTTTCTACTAAGTAAGAAGTTATGATTAATTACACCTTTATATCAATTTTATACACTTTACAAGACATTAATCTCCATCTTGAAGATTTGTTTTAAAGTACTACCAGACATTAAAGACCTTTACCTATTCTCGTTTAGTACAATGTTTATGTCCCAAATTCGAAAATTTTTATCATAACATTTGTAAAAAATTTTATAGTTTCTTGAACGATTTATCCTTTTGTCCTTACTTAGTCACGTAGTCATTGGGTGTCCGGATTTCGGGTGTTAGGTGGACTTTAAGCAGATAACCTTGTTTTCCTTCATATTCTCCTTGTTACTTATCTATATCTTGTAGTTAAGTGTTCAAGGTTCTAGTGATATTTACCGTAAGAAACTTATATTTGTGTTATCTTCTTTACTTTATTTCTCATTATTTTATTATGTATGTAATTAAGGAAATAATTTTTTTAATTATGGTATAGGGTCCATGACAAGGTCTGAGTCCCTTTGTGACTATTATCATAATTCATTAGTCTGTTTTCATAGACGTAATGTAAGAATGTAAGAAGGACCACGAATGTAAGAAGAACCTTTCTGGATATGATTCGTCCTATTGATTTATTTCGTATAATCTCATACTTTACCCTGTTCTTCTTTTTATATTTACTTCTGATTCTTAAACTCTATCACTCCATTAAAAAACAAAACCTATACTATCAGTTCTTCAAGAGTGAAAGGGTCTCTGTGTACCCATAACTACATTACACTCCTGTACTTGGTACGACGTCAGATATACTTCCCGTAGGGTCTATCTCCATTAATATTCATACTTCTGGGAACTCAGATCTCGAATACTTTATACAAGTTCCTTGTCTTTCCTCAAAGTGAGACCTCTCTTGATTCCTTCTCATCATCCTCTATTCCTGGAGGGACTATCGAGTCTACTATTTCTTAGGCGGACATTACGTCCTCTGTGTCCAATCTAAGGATCCAATTCTTCTAGGGGACCTCTCACCTTACCGTTGGGTGAGGTCAAAAGAACGGACCCTTTAGGGTACCTGTCTCCCCGGACCGTCCGATGTCAGCTACTCCAGTGTTTCTCGGTCTATACTGACTCACTGATTCACGTGTGTGTGTCTGTGTGTGTGTGTGTGAGTGTGAGTGTGTATATATCATCCATCCTTCATTATAGTCCTCTTTCCTTCCTGTCGAACACATCAAAACCAACAGTGTCATTCTTGAAACTGAATTATACCTTTCGGTAACATCCAAAAACTCTTCTCCACACTGTCATAGACTTTCCACAATTGTTCTAATATCTAGTATCGAGTTGTATTACTTTGGATAAATACCGTTTAGGTGTCGGTTGTATTGTGAGTTGTCACTTTTCGGCTTTCGGAAGGGTCATTTTAGACCTTTTCTGTTCCTAAACATCAGAATGGTGGAGATAAGTTATATCAAAACCTTCAGGATCAGTGTCGTTAGTCCGTTCTTTTTCTTTATTGTGTATATATACAACCTTACCTTCTTCATTTTAACAGTAATGTACGTCTACTGTACTATGATATATACCCTAGTCTCTGTTGAGAAAAAAAAAAAAAAATTATTACTCTTTTTCTACATCGGACCATCGATCTCCCCTTTACCCAGTCTCTACGGAACACACACATTACCCTCTTCATTGTTAAACACATGGTTACTCTTTATAAGGTATTTCTTCTTTTTTAAATATTATTTTTACTCTCCTACAGGTCTCGTTACAAGAAGTTACCACCTTACTTCTATTCCCGAATAAGTGTCCCTCTCTGTATCCGATCCTCCTACACATCAGATAAGTTTCTTTATCTTCCCTTCATCTTATATACCCATCTCTATGGTCATCCATTTATTTACACCACCACTATTATGTAACTTCCAGAGTAGACTAATAAAAGAGTTTCCTTATCAATCAAAAGAGTTATGTTATCTTTCGTTTCAGTAGTAGACTCGTACTTCTACCCTCTTGTCCGTGATTTCCAAATTCTCGTCTCGTTTATATAATTATCTTCTCAGTCGATCTTCACAACCCTGACTTACGTGATCCCCTTTATACCTTATGATGGGTAAGTCGTAATTCCCGAAAACACTCCACCTATCAGCACTTAATTTACACTCTGGTAAGTCACACTAATACACAAAAGATACCGGTACAGGTCGACGTCCCCAACGTTCACATTATTCATCGACCTTTAAAACTAAAGTAGTTTCAAAATCAGAGTGGTCGACTCATTTTACTTCACTCTTTCGCTGTGTGACCTCCATTTTCCCTCTGTATCTTATGTGTATTCTAAGTAATATCATTAACTGAAACCTTAAAATTCAACGTAGTACTCCCTTCCACTCTATAGTTCCCCCACTACCGGTCACTTTACCAAACACGAAGAATGAAGTCACCTTACTAACAACCTCAGTTCCATCACTTTCCAACAACAACTTAGTGCTACGGCCTAAGAACCGGGGGCCTCCTCTTCTTAAGTTAGACCCCGGTCTCTGCTCCGAACTAGTGAGTCTCGAAAACACATTATTTCAAAATAATTTCATATTTCCTCTATCTCTTTCGAAGACTGTATCCGTAGTCTTCCCCCATCTCTCATGGGGGAACGATCACAATTGTTACTTCAATATATGAGAGGTCATTTAGTTTTCTTACAGACCTCCAACATTTCTGGAGTGGTCTGGATGAGGGTATTAAATGTAAAATTCTATTGTTTTAATCGGTCTTCCAAATTAGGTCTCTGACAGGAGTCCGTCTTATGTAACAACAATATATTAGGAACATTTCTCGTCCAGATGAGGGTATTAAATGTCTCAATCGGTCTTCAAAATTAGGTCTCTGACAGGAATCCGTATTATGTAACAACAATATATTAGGATTCCTGACATCTCTTCCTTTTTTTAAAACAGGAAAGAAGGAGGAACTCTTAAGGTCTGGGGAGAGAGGAACCTCTGGGGATCTGAAGAATAGTTGGACGGATCCTTTACTGAGAGAGTCATCGTCTACTTCAATCCACCTTTCTATTCTTAAACACCGATTTATAATCTTACAAACTTTACTTTAATACCTCATTAAAGTCAATAAAATTAAGATTCTAGTTTGAATACTGATACCTTAATTTCACTAACCTATCCTACTTCCTTGTCTAAGACCCTCTCTTCTTACAGACCCTTGACTCTCTGACTAAATAACCTTATTAGAAGATTCACTTTAAAATTTAGAGGTTCTTAATACTGTTAATCACAAACTTCCACCGTCAGTCCGTCCTCGATTTCTTTACTCTCACTCACTTGACCTCTAGACGTCTGGTGATTTTATTCTCACGTTCATCCACAAAAATACCCCTATTTTTCTCATACTAGAGTTTCTCGGATTTATTACCATTACTCCTTCCCCACGGCGACAGGGTTGAGGTTCGGGATACTTTACTCCAATATCCTCGTTTTGGTGCACACATGAGACCAAAACAAATAAAGACTTTATTATTTTAATAAATAAACATCAACTCATCGACTTTATCCCCCGAAGGGACCACAGAGTCTATCATTTCTTAGACGAACGTTACACCCTCTGGACGTGAGTTAGGGACCCGACCCTTCTAGGGGACCTCTTCCCTTACCGTTGTGTGAGGTAATAAGAACGGACCTCTTAAGGTACCTGTCTCCTAGGACACCACGATGTCAGATGTCACAACGTTTCTCAGTGTGTGTTGACTCGTTGGTTTGTGTTGTCGACTTTATTAAGTATTAGACGTTATTTTCCTGTAATTTTTGTGAATCTGATTTTTGTCTTGGACAGGAGTTTTTAATCTGTACTATAAACGGAGTATATTCTGGTTAAGTATATGTACACATCTTTATACTAAATAACTCCTCAAAAGTCCAAATAACTACTCAGTTGATTTACGGACATCCCTTAGACGGATCTTCTTCCGATACGAAAAGAAATCAATGTCACCGAAGATGGTTTTGACAAACCGATCGAAACGTGAGGACACTGTTCCAAGAGGACTCCCACATTCGATTACTTCCGAAAATCTGTTTAAATGGACACTCTTGAACTGACACAGTAAATTCGAACTCTTATAGAATTGACGTCACGAAGGGGCTCATCGTTAAGAACATATTTGGAGTCTGACCGACGAGTTTGGAGTTAGGACGGATGTCGACTTCGAGATGACAAAGATCCCCAAAAAAAAAGAGGGATCAAAACTTTATAAAGGTGTGATAATTTATATCCTATAAACACCTTGAAACACCATCAAGAGATACTAACACCCCCAAAACAACGATAATAATGAAATAACTCATCATAGAATAAAATATAGGGTAATGAGAAAAAATTTGAAAATTTTTGTATAAAAATAACTCAAAAATAACTTTATATTAACTGTATGACCCCTGAAGGGATCACCAGGTCACCGATTCTGAGGTACGACGAGTGAGTTCCTCACGTCCTAGCTAGAGAGAAGTCCCTTGATTCTAGGACGTACGACGTCCCGTGTCGGTTTTTCTAATTTTCTTTTTTTTTTCTAATTTTACACATATATATATATATATTTGTTAAATGTTTTTTCAGACAATTGACTGTATATCGTGACACATTCAAATATTCCACATGTTGTATTGCTGAACTGTGTATATAATACTTCACTAATAGTGTTATTTAAATCACTTATAAACGATAGAGTATATTTAAGTTTGAATTTCCTTATCCTTTTTTTTACAAAAGGAACACTACTCTTGAGAATCCTAAACGACAAAATTGTTGAAAAGTAAATACTGTACGTTGTCACACTTAACATAATTAATACGACATGTAACGTAGGTATCATGAATAAAATAGAACATCGACCTTCAAACATGGAAAACTGGTGGAAGTAGGTTGAGCGGGAGGGAAGTTTAAGGTGGAGACCAATGGTGTTTAGACTAGAAATAAGATATTTAAACATACGAAAACTTAATATTAACTGGTGATACAACACATATTCCGTGATACAATCAAGGACGATGTGCTGTATTACTAAACTATAAAGATACGTAAAGTTTTATTAGTGATACTATTCAGATCAATACTACAGTGGTGTGTTTCCATCAGGTATCAAAAATGCCACAAGAGGTGTGACATATATATAAAGTACGGGTACTCAGTAAATAAATTGACCTTCAAACATGGAAAATTATAGGGAATGGATAAAGAAGGGAAAAGAATGGGGAGGTGAGACCTTTGGTGGACAAACAAGAAACATAAACATTGAGACAAAGACAAAACAATACAAATAAATAAAAATTTTAAGATGTATACTTACTTTAGTATGTCATAAATAACAAAGGGAATCGTATTATGGGAGGTTCAGGTAGGTATGACAACGTTTAAGTAAGACAAAATACCAATTCTATGTAACGTAACACACACACACACATGTGTGGTGTAGTAGAAATAAGTAGGTAGATAACCACCTGTGTCTTTAACGATGGTATAAAACCGATGACATTTAATAGGATGTTACTTGTATCTTCACGTATATAGAAAAGTTTAATCACAAAAGTAAAAGAAATCTATCTATGGTCTCCATCTTACCGACCTAGTATACCATCAAGATAAAAATTAAAAAACTCCTTTGAGGTGTGACAAAAGATGTTATCAAGATGGGTAAATGTAATAGTGGTTTTCTCGTGACACCAAGAGAAAAAAGGTATAGAAACGGTTACGAACGATAAATAACAACAACAAATATTGTCAGTAAAACTGTCCACTCTCGATTATAGAGTGTCACCAAAATTAAACGTAAGGGATTACTAATCACTACAATTCGTAGAAAAGGACACGAAGAACTGGTAGACACACAGAAGATCTCTTTTTATAAGTCTAATAAACGGTAAAAAATTAACCCAACAAACCCCAAAACTACCATTCAACTCAAGAAACATATAAAACCTATAATTGGTTGGGAAATAACTTATATAGTAAACATTTATAGAAGAGGGTAAGTCATCCACCGGAAAAGTGAAATAACTCAAAGGAAATGACACGTTTTCGAAAAATCAAACTACAACTGAGTAAACAAATAAAAACGAAAACAAAAGGAACGAACTCCTCTGTATCGGTTTTTTTATAATGATTGTGGTTGTAGTTTCTCACATGAAGGATACATAATAAGATCTTCAAAATACCAAAATCTAGAATTTAAATTCAGAAATTACATAAAACCTAAATAAAAACACGTACCACACTCTCTCATCAGGTCAAACTAAGAAATTGTACATCGACAGGTCAAAAAGGTTGTGGTAAATCAATTCACTGACACAAAAGAGATAACATATTAGAACGTAGAAAACAGTATCTAATTAACTTGTATTCACACACCCGAATAAAGACCCGAGAGATAAGGAGTGGTAACTAGCTACACAGACTAAAACACGGACGAAGTATGAGAAGACTAATGGTGTCGGAATATCATACCAAAATTTAGTCCATCACACTATGGAGATCGAGACAGGAAGAAAGAGTTTTGACAAAACCCCATAAAATCCAAAGATGTTTTTTAAATTTTTAATAAATAAGATCAATACACTTTTTACGGTAATTATAAAACTATCTCTAATGTGACTTAAACATCTAACGGAAACCATCATAACAGTGAAATTGTAATTAATAAAATTAGGTAATTGTACCATACAGAAAGGTAGAGAGCCAATAGAAGTTAAAAAAAAAAAAAGTAGTCACAGTATCGAAAGGTTCATACTCAGAACATGGAGGAATCAATCTAAAAAAGGATCTAAATAATAAGAAAAACTACTCTAATATTTACACTAACGAAAAGGGTAAAAGAGATTATCAAGTAATAATTCACGGATCTTTACCCTTTCTAACACATATCTTTACTCTGTCTAAAGACATATGATTAAAATATATGAGTCAAATTTGTATAAGTAACTACTCAAGATAATCCAAAAATCACCACAAAAATTATAAAAGATGTATATTATAGTACGGTAAACGTTTGTCACTGTCAAAATAGATAAGGAAAGGTTAAACCTAAGGAAAATAAAGAAAGAGAACAGAATAACGACACCGATCTTGAAGGTTAACATACAACTTATGTTCACCATTCTCACCCTTAGAAACAGAACAAAAACTGAAATCTCCTTTACTAAAGTCATAAAGTTACAACTTACACTACAATCGACACCTGAAGTAAACAACAAACAAATCAACGAGTCAGTACAGGTTGAAAAAGTACTGGGGTACTTGAAATCGGGTACTCCGAGGAGACAGGTGCCTTAAAAGGTTCGTTCTTATGACCTCACTCAACGGTAAAGGACGAGGTCCTATAGAAGGAGTGTACCACAAGTTTGGACTCAGAGGACGTAACCGTCCGCCTAAGAAATGACGAAACACAACTACGTACAAGGGAGATATAAACGAAACTACTCTCAAAAAAGTAGTATTTATCTACAACTTAAAACAGATGGTAAAGTAGGAACCCTATTTAGGGTGAACTAATACCACATACTAGGGAAATTACATAACAACTTAAACCAAACGATTATAAAATAACTCCCAAAAACGTAGATACAAGTAGTAACTATAACTAAACATTAAACATACACACACACACACACTATAGAAACAGACTAAAACCATAGTCCTACTACAAATGAAGTTTCTTACTCAAACCTTCGTAAGGAAGGAGACGTTAAAAAGTCTTAACAAACTCTTCATATCCACAATTGAGAAGAGATTTACAAACCATGTTAAGTCGACACTTCGGTGGACCGGGACCTGAAAACAATCAAACCCTAGTGAAATAATGATTCAGTCAAACTAATGACTATAATTTGACGAGTATAAAAGATAAATAAGAACCAATAAAGGGGGAATGAGAAAATAGTGACATTTTACCCCATATTTTTTACATCACGTCTCTTAGTTCCTTCTTGTTAAGTATTGGTTAGTTACCTTCAATCAACAGTATGAAAAGGGTAGACTAATCCAGAAGTTTCTAAAAAGGACTTGAAGGTTTCTCTGAAGGGATCCATTTCAAATAAAGAGACATTTCAAATAAATCCGTGAATCATTATCGATTAGTGTAATAGATCCACTCAGTCTTCTTGTAGTCGGTATTATCGACTTTGTTAAGTAAGAAAAAATTTTCTATAAGTCATATAGATAGACACTCCTATATGTGCTCGATTTTTAGTACCTCAAACTATGTGTGTGTGTGTGTGTGTGTGTGTGTGTGTGTGTGTGTGTACATATATAGTAGATCGACTAAGTCGCCTCTTCCGTTACCGTGGGGTGAGGTCATGGGAACGGACCTTTTAGGGTACCTGTCTCCTCGGACCCTCCGACGTCAGGTGCCCAAGCGATTCTCAGTCTGTGCCGACTCGCTGAAGTAAAAGTGAAAAGTGAAAGTACGTAACCTCTTCCTTTACCGTTGGGTGAGGTCACAAAAACGGACCCTTTAGGGTCCCTGCCCCCTCGGACCACCCGACGACAGATACCCCACCGTGTGTCGACCTGTGCTGACTTCACTGAATCGTCGTCGTCGTCGTCGTCGATTAAGTCTGCCAAAAAGATTTCTCAGATGTCGTGTCTATCTATTCCTTCATTCTCTTTTTTAATCATATCTTCCTAAGAAGTTACTATGATGTTGTCGGAAATATGTTCTCTTCTCGTTACGGTAAACTTTGTAGGAAACTTTGTTTTGTTATCTACTATTTGAACATACTGATATTCGAAAACTTTAAAGAAAATACGAGTGGACGGAAATACTATTTCACTTGACTTTTCGTCTCTACGTTTTCTTAATATTAAAACACATACTTAAAAGTTAAGAAAATCAGAAGAATTTATTCTTCTCGGATCCATACCGACTTTGGTGGAAGTGATCTCTAAAAATCTTTCCACCAACAAAGAGTTCAATACAGAGAGACGGAGTATTATTAAAAGATGCTAATTTTGGACTTATTTTACGATCTGACCTTTTAGTTCCACGGAAAACTAAGATACTAGTAGAAGTGGGAAGAGTTTTACTCTTCTTATCCTATAGGGTCTCCAGATGTTTTCTACTAATTAGTTCCGAAATTCGGAACCGTAAGTAAGAGGGATATTTTTCGGAAAAATGGGTTCACTTGAACAGTTTGAATTTGAGTTTAAAAAGAAGTGATGAGGTAGACCTTGTGGCAAAGTGGACACTTAAAAATTTTCAACTATCGACAATTGTAGAGTTTTATACTAGTGATAAAAAAAAAAAGAGGTTCGAGAGAAAACGAGTTAGAAGATCTTCACTTCACTTTAGTAATCAACGGGTAAACACAGGATGAGAAACACTAGGGTACCTGACTTCCGGTGGTCCGAGGAGACAGATACCTTAAGAGGTCCGTTCTTACGATCTCACTCAACGGTAAAAGATGAGGTCCTACAGAAGGACTAACTCCCTAACTTGGGTACAGAGGACGTAACGTCCGTCTAAGGAATGACAGACTTAGTGGTCTCTTTACGAACTTCGATAATTATAAAGTGAAGGAGTACGCAAAAGTGAGACTCTTAATGGTTTTAGAGTCAGAAGTCTCCGATAACTGATGTTTCCTTCTATGGAAACAAGGAAGTTATCTGACTAAGTTTACCAATGTTGAAACTATTTCTGACCATTTACTGGATGTAGACAAGTCTTTATAAACGGTCGTTATTGTATGAGTATCATAGTAGACAAAGGTTTCTAGATATATAGACTGTATATATAAGAAAGTAGAATTATAGGAATCTGAAAATTTGTTAGATTGGTGAACTGTGTCATTATACCGTCTGACTATTCAACTACAGATGTTACAATTTACCCATTAAAGATTCAATAGATCATAAATGTTATTATTGTCAAGTAAAAGTAAATCTGAAATGAGCGACTATTTTATCTGTACTGTCTAGAATTGAATGTATGCTTATAGACACATAGTTCCACCTAAGTATAAATCGAGTCAATAGACAGATGTACTTTGACAAAATCAAAAGAAATGGATTATAAAAGCCACAACTCTCGTCCTCCTCTTCCCCTACTGTCTCCTTTTCTACCAACCTACCGTAGTGTCTGAGTTACCTGTACTCAAACTCGTTTGAGTCCCTCTATTATTTCCTGTCCTTTCGGTCCACACGTCGTTAGGTACCCCAGTGAATCTCGACCTGTTCTGACTTACTGACTTGATGTTCTCGTTGACTACTCTTCGTACTACGATTCGTTATACGTCAGTGTTAGAAGAGGATATTAGTAACACGATGATATAATCGATACTCCATATCCTCGTCGACTCCGAGTCTCTTTAATTTATAGAATACCTTCTAGTGTGTTAAGTGACCTTTTAGAGTTTATCCTTTACTCAGAGCTTAAACAGAACAAATTTAGGTACGAATAACGTGATGTAGAAGGAGAGCGGATGAACTATTAAGGAACCACCGAGTCAACCATTTCTTAGACGGACGTTACGTCCTCTGGACCCAAACTAGGGACTCAACCTTGCTAGGGAACCTCTTTCCTTACCGATGGGTGAAGTCAAAAGACCAGACCTCTTAGGGTTCCTGACATATCAGGTACTCAAACGGGTCTCAGTCTATGTCGACTCACTGAAAGTGAAAGTCTAAAGACCCTGGTTCCTACTATGACGATTTTAAGGTTCATATTATGTGTACTTGACGTTAACTTCCGGAGTTTACTGAGTTAACTTCCAGTACGAAGATGTCTGTGGGTAGTTTCTTTCTCCTATGTAAATAATTTAAATCAGATACACTTCATCGTCGCTTCAGTCATCTCAACGATCTATTTTATGTGGGTCAATTTAGACTTAAAGTCTATTTACTCATTAACAAAATCATATTGATACCGGGTACGTTATAAATCCTTTACGAACATAAAAATTCGTAATAGGTAACAAGTATACTTTATTTTAAAATTGACATATAGAACATAAAGATTAACGATTTATAACATTAGGATACTTTTTTTCGTCAACATCAATCTCGAAGGTTGAAGTCCCTTAGTAAATAAAGACAAAAAGAATTCGGAAAATCTTTTTTTCGGAACTATATCACGTACCACTAACCTATTACCGTAGTTATGACACGAGACTTCATTCCTTTCCCAAAACAAACCCCACCTCCCGTTCTTTAAATTACTATAGGACTTTAAAACAAGGTACGACGTAATAAACTTTTAAAGGATGCTTGTCAAAGACCTTAACTATAGAACATATAATACCATGTGTGTTCTATCGTGAGTAATATAGACTTAAAATCTTATTTTAACTGACTACTGGGACTTAATAACCTTTTTCTTTTATTGGAAAATATCCGGTACAGAAAAAACGAGGTATTAATACGTCGTACCATCTTTTTTCGTGACTGGAACTCAATCTACCTTATCGGTAGAATCAGTTTTTTTCTCAGACTTTACGTCATGAACCTACGTTAGAGTTTTTACTGTTTTCTAGAGACAAACAAAGGTTCCGTTTGTTGACTTATAGTGTCATTAAGTTTAGATCCGGGATTGGATATTACGACTTCTTCGACTTCAACTTCTGGATGTTCTGGAAGATCTTGCTTGTGGGTTTTTTCTGCAGGAAAAGTAATATACCCTAACCTTACGTTTTCATCCTTCAGTTCTTTGTGGACCTCATTGTCCGTTTAAACCGGAACCTTATGTCCTACTTCGTCCCGTTTCCGATCATCTCAAGACGGTTCTCTTACGTGACCAGTATCGTTTGTGGGAGAAGGTTATTGTGTCCTCTTTTGAGATGTGTACCTGTAGTGGTCTACCAGTTATGGTCTTAGTCTAACTAATATAAGAAACGTCAGTTTCTACCTCTTCGAGATATGTCAGTCGTATTTGTTCTGTCTCGACTGACACCGAGTCTAGTACTTTAGGAAAAACGGTTTAAGTCTGAACTTTATCCCTTTTGGCACTTTGACACTAAATCCATACTGGATTTAGTTTAGGGAATACTAATATGTCACCTTCACTCTTTATCCAAGTTCCCTAATCTAGACTATTCTGTCTCACGGACTTCTGGATACCTACCTCCAAACACTGTAACATGTCCTCTGTCACTAGTTCTGATAAGGTTATTTTTCTTTGTGTTTATCCGTTTTTGTCGATACTTTTCTCCTCTTGACTTTCCGTTTTCTTTTTTCCTTTCTATATGGGTAGACTTACGTGTCAAAGTTTCTTATTGTACCTCTCTATTCTATCGGAAGAAGTCACTAGTCACGTTTCTATCTCCTTTTGTTATCTAACCCTTTCTGATCTCTAGAGGAGATCTTTTAATTTCTATGACTCCCTTGTAAAGTACGTTTCTACCCGTGTTATTTCTTGTCTTTACTATACCTGGATTGTCTTCGTCTACAATTCTTCTCCACCGTCCTTATGTGTCTTCTTGATATGTTTTTTCTATGGACCTATGGGTGCTACCACACTAGTGAGTTGATCTCGGTCTGTAGGACCTTACACTTCAGTTTACACGGAATCCTTCGTAGTAATGTTTGTTTCGATCATCTCCACTACCTTAAGGTCAACTCGATAAAGTTTACAATTTTCTACTACGACACTTTCACGACGTGAGTTATACAACCGTTTAAACCTTTTGTTGGCACCGTCGCTTAAACCTTTTTAGTTGGTAACGGTGTCCTGACCTTTTCCTGAGAAAAGTAAGGTTATGGTTTGTTTCCGTTACAGTTTCTTACAAGTTTCATGGTGTGTTAATTTGAGTAAAGTCAAGTCAAGTCAACGAGTCAAAACAGGTTGAGAAAACTGGGGTCTCTCCGTGCGTTCCGGAGGGACAGGTAGTGATTGAGGGTCTCAAGTGGGTTTGAGTACAGGTAACTCAGCTACTATGGTAGGTCGGTTGAGTAAGAGACAGCAGGGGAAGAGGAGGACGGGGGTTAGGGAGGGTCGTAGTCTCAGAAAAGGTTACTCAGTCCATAAGCGTACTCCACCGGTTTCATAACCTCAAAGTCGAAGTCGTAGTCAGGAAGGTTTCTTGTGGGTCCTGACTAGAGGTAATCTTACCTGATCAACCTAGAGGAACGACAAGTTCCCTGAGTGTTTTCAGAAGAGGTTGTGGTGTCAAGTTTTCGTAGTTAAGAAACTGCGAGTCTAAAGAAGTGTCAGGTTTAAAGTGTAGGTACGTACTGGTGACCTTTTTGGTATCGGAACTGATCTACCTGGAAAACACCGTTTAATTACAGAGATGAAAACTTATACGACAGATCCAACGAGTATTGAAAGGAAGGTTCCTCATTCGTAGAAAATTAAAGTACCGACGTTAGTGGTAAACGTTACTAAAACCTCGGGAGGAGGGTTTATTTCAGTCAGTGACAAAGGTGACAAAGAGACAAACGGTACTTCACTATCCTGACCTACGGTACTAACTCTCCCATTGTCCGTCCTTCCGGTCCCCAGAGGTTTACCTCCTTTATCGGAAGTTCACAGTCTGTAAAAATAGAGAGAATTCGTCCTCCTCCTTTTATTGATCGCTATTAAAAAAGGAAGAGATATGTGTAAATTTTCCTCCAAAGAGAATTTTATGACACAACGGTATTACTATAGACCAAAGTGAACTTCAATTGATAAGAGTTTTGAACTCTATTGGTTACGTAAAAAAATACCTTTACCAACAGAGTAGTGAGGTACCCTTTATCTACCTCTTTGTCACCTTTGTCACAGTCTGAAATAAAAAAACCCGAGGTTTTAGTGACGTGTACCACTAACGTTGGTACTTTAATTTTCTGCCAATGAGGAACCTTCTTTTCAATACTCGTTGGATCTATCGTATAAGTTTTCGTCTCTGTAATGAAACGGCTGATTCCAGGCAGATCAGTTCCGATACCAAAAAGGTCATCAGTACATACCTACACTCTCAACCTGACACTTCTTCCGACTCGTAGTTTCTTAACTACGAAAACTTGACGCCACAACCTCTTCTGAGAACTCTCAGGGAACCTGACGTTCCTCTAGGTTGGTCAGGTAAGACTTCCTCTAGTCGGGACCCTAAAGAAACCTTCCTAACTACGATTTCGACTTTGAGGTCATGAAACTGGTGGAGTACTCTTCTCAACTGAGTAACCTTTTCTGAGACTACGACCCTCCCTAACCCCCGTCCTCCTCTTCCCCTGCTGTCTCCTACTCTACCGAGTTACCGTAGTGGCTGAGCTACCTGCACTCGAACTCACTTGAGGTCCTCAACTACTACCTGTCCCTCCGGACCGCACGACGTTAAGTACCCCAGCGTTTCTCAGCCTGTGCTGACTCGCTGATTGGACTTGACTTGACTTGACTACCATTACATGACACGTAAAGGGGGTTTGAGACAGAAGTTCAACTAGGACGGATTACCGAGTCTTTGATGAACTGTTTGGTCATACAATACGAGTCTATAACAACGGGATTAGATACATTTACTTTGATAAAAACACCATTAGACAGGAAGATGTTCTAAGTTCAATTAGTAAAATACCGGGTCCTACTTGGTAAACCACGGTTCTAATAGGGTTTTACGTAGAATACCCACTCCCCGGACCACGGTAAGACTCAAAATTTTGTAAGGAAAGAAAATAATTGTCTGACAATCACTGATATATTGTAGGTCGACTTATGATCGTCCCCCGTGTGAAAGACGGGGGAAGACTACGGATACAGTCTTCGAGAAAGATAGAGGAAATATGAAACTTCAGCGAGTCAGCACAGGCTGAGTAACGCTGGAGTACCTGACATCGGATGGTCCGAGGAGACAGGTACCCTAAAAAGTTCGGTCTCATGACCTCACCTAACGGTAAAGGAAGAGGTCCCCCAGAAGGACTGGGTTTCTAGCTTCGGCCCAGAGAGTGTAAAATCTGTCTGCGAAATGGTAGACTCGGTGGTCCCTTCAGGAAATATGAAATTATTTTGAAATAATGTGTTTTCGAGACTCGCTAGTTCGAAACAGAGACCGGGGTCTAACTTAAGAAGAGGAGACCCCCGTTTCTTAGGGTCGCAGAAACGCACTAAGTCGTTGTTGGAAAGTACTAGAATAAAAGGACTTATAACTCGTTATTCGGTTGCAAAAGTGAGAGGAGAAAGTGAGAGTAGTTCTCCCAGAAATCAAGAAGAAGTGAAAGACGGAATTCCCACCACAGTAGACGTATATACTCTAACAACTATAAAGAGGGTCGTCAGAACTAAGATCGAACACGTAGTAGGTCGGATCGTAAAGAGCACTACATGAGACGTATATTCAATTTATTCGACCCCCTGTTATATGTCGGAACTGGATGAGGAAAGGGATAAACCTTGGTCACACAACAAGATACAGGTGAAGATTGACCACGAAGGACTGGACGTATATTCAAAGAGTTCTCCGTCCAGTCCACCAGACCTTAAGGGTAGAGAAAGTCTTAAAAGGTGTCAAATAACACTAGGTGTGTCAGTTTCCGAAACCGTATCAGTTATTTCGTCTTTACATACAAAAAGACCTTGATAGAACGAAAAAGCTACTAGGTCACCTACGACCGTTAAACTAGACACAAAGGAGACGGAAAAGATTTTGGTCGAACTTGTAGACCTTAAAGTGTCAAGTACATAACGACTTCGGACCGAACCTCTTAAAACTCCTAATGAAAGAACATACACTCTACTCACATTAACACGTCATCAAACTCGTAAGAGAACGTAACGAAAGAAACCCTAACCTTACTTGTGACTGGAAAAGGTCAGGACACCGGTGAGGACTCAAAAGGTTTAAACGACTGTATAACTCATGTCGTGAAAGTGTCGTAGTAGAAAGTCCTAAACTTTATCGAGTTGACCTTAAGGTAGCGGAGATGATCGAAACAAGTATCACTACGAAGGATTCCGTATAAACTGAAGTGTAAGGTCCTACAGACCGAGATCCACTCACACTCACTAGTGTGGTAGCACTAATAGACCCAACACTTCTATAAAAAACATGTCAAGACACATAAGAACGGTGGAAAAGAATTATAGAAGAAGAAGACAATTCAGGTATGGTAAAGACAGGAAATAACTCGGGTAGAAACGTACTTTACAAGGGAATCATAGAGATTAAAAGAACTTCTCAAGAGGTCAAAAAGGGTAAGATAACAAAAGGAGATAAAGAAACGTGACTAGAGACTCCTTCCGAAAGAATAGAGAGGAACGAGAAGAAACCTTGAGACGTAAGTTTACCCATATAGAAAGTAAAAGAGGAAACGAAAAAACGAAGGAAAGAAAAGTGTCGATAAAGATCCCGGAGGAGTCTGTCGGTAAAACGAAAAAACGGAAAGAAAAAGAACCCCGCTAAGAACTAGGGAGAGAGGATATGTTACAGTACTTGTAGGTAGGTATAAAGTAGTCCGTGAGTTAGTCTAGATCAAGGGATTTATATAAAGAGTGAAGGTCACATATTAGTATACCCTAAACTATATCCAGTATGGACATACCAGATCACCAAAAGGGGTGAAAGAAGTCAAATTCAGACTTAAACCGTTATTCCTCAAGTACTAGACTCGGTGTCAGTCGAGGGCCAGAACAAAAACAACTGACATATCTCGAAGAGGTAGAAACCGACGTTTCTTATATTAGTTAGACTAAAGCCGCAACTGGTAGACCACTACAGGTACATATCTCAGAAGAGAACACAACAACCTTCTCCTACAAACGATACTAGTCACGTAAGACAACCGTCTTGAGATAATCGGTAACGGGACGAAATAGGACATGAGGTTCCGGTTTAAACGGACAATGAGGTCCACAAAGAACTGAAGGATGAAAACGTAAGGTCAGGGGATATTACTTTTCCTGTAGAAACCCCCCACAATCAAGATCTTCCAGAACATCCAGAAGTAACTTGATAAGTTGAAGTCGAAGAAGTCGTAATGACCAACCCCGTATCTGAACCTAATGGCATTAAAACTTACCAAACGGAACCTTTGCTTGTCTCTAGTAAGACAACAAAGTCTCTAACGCAGGTTGATGACGTAAAGTCTGAGAAAACAACTCATAATACCGATGAGGTAAAGAAGATTCCCCTAATTCCAGAAAAGTTTTACGAAGATTCCTCCGGGAGACTACCAGTCTGTAACGAACTGTAACCATTAATTCACTAGAATCGGACAGTAAGTCTCTTCCGTTCCCGTGGGGTGAGGTCATGAGAACGGACCTTTTAGGGTACCCGTCTCCTCGGACCATCCGACATCAAGGACCCCAGTGCTTCTCAACCTGTGATGACCCGTTGAAGTGAAAGTGAAAAGTGAAAGTACGAAACCTCTTCCTTTACCACTGGGTGAGGTCACAAGAACGGACCTCTTAGGGTCCCTGCCCCCTCGGGTCACCCGACGGTAGACACCCCAGTGTGTCTCAGTACGTACTGACTTCACTGAATCGTCGTCGTCGGACAGTAAATGAAAGAAGTTTCATAGTCACCACGAATCGTTGTCGGTAGGTTTTGGTTAGACTTATCAATGATTCGAGAGATATAAAACGTTTATGGTCTCTGAAATGTTTTCGATCACGTAGAGACGTAAGGCGAATGGAGATGATTACTTATGATGAGCGGTAAATCGGTGACTCTACGAAAAGATGTCGGAGAACACTATGGTTGACATAATCAAGAATAAAGTATGTTCTTTCGGACTTTACACTAAAAACTCTTTAACTAAATCACTCCCTAGTGAACGGTCATTTAGGAAATTCCTTCACTCCTTTTAGTCAATACACCTCCTTGTAGGTACCGTTTCTACACATCAGATCGAACAAGGTTCACCTTTCGGGTCCTTGTACTTACTATGGTGTCTCAATAAGGTGGAACTCTGTCACCAGACTGTAAAACATGATATTTGAGGGTCCGTAAAGGTCCTTTCTCGAAGAACAACGATTCCGTCTAAGAGTTCTCCTCTGTCTATATATTTTGTTTTCCATGTCATGTAATACTGAATAAATTCTATCTCACTCTTGTATTATCTACAATAACAGTTAAAATGGATCAAATCACCCTTTCAGAAAAAGACTCCAAAACCTCCTCCATTGTGACTTCTACTTAGAAGTCTAAACGTACGTACAAACCGTCCGTTCGTTCTTTTGTGGGAACGTCCGTCTTTCTCGTCGTACTTGTGTAAAGAGACATCCACATCACCACCTCTACCGATTAACTGGGGACTTATAAATAAGAGTGAAAGTATATATCCTTATCTTAAAAACAACCCGTGTACTAGTTGTATTTACAGTTTCTGATGTAAAATGTCCGAGACGTTATCAATACATTCCGATCGGTACACTGGTCTAAAACCGGTTACCTTATACTTATCTTCACTACACAGAGTACAGATCTGGTAAGTGAATTTTCTTTCCCGTTAAAGGACAGAACACAGAAATACAGGAAGGAAATCCGACCTTACATTCGTACTATTATCCTCGATATTCTGAAAGGACCTGTTCCTCTACCATCGATACATAACTACTATAGGCTAGTCATACGAATTTCCTTGGTCCTAGGGACGACTAAAACTTTGACGGATGGGTTCAAGACCACACTTTCTTTTTATTTAGAGAGAATAAATTCGTCGATCATAAGTTCCAAAATGAAATATTGTCGGTTGAGACATAAATTGTATTGTATCTGTGATAAAGATCTTTTCCTATTCTTCTTTAAGAATCACTAACACCTGAACAGTTATTCACTTGGTTAACTAGTTTTACTCTTAAGAAGTAACCATTGGAACCGTTTCCGAGTATTTTGTCTCTTGAGACGACATCGTAGAGAAAGGTACATATTACCTCTTTTATGAATTTCGTCTAAAATAAAAGTATCAAATTTAAACAGTTTAGTGTGTCCTTTATAAAAAGTACATAACTGTCTTAATTGTGATTTTATTTACATCATCAGTGACACTCCCTTAAAAGGGTAACACCGTACTTTTATTAAATATTTTAATTTGTATACGTAACTAATTAGATGAAGACTTGATAACAAGAAGTCTTTTTCATTTTTCTTTTTATTAGTAGAACTAATTAGGTCTTCGAGTCACGGTAAGATTCGGGAATCTCCCTACAAAAGTATGGACGTTCCTCGTCTCCTGAAAAACGGACTATTAAAACGAGTCTTACTAGTCATCCTCTTTTGACTCCAACACTTAAATTGTCTACCGAAATTTTAAAGAGGAAAACTGTTCCTTTCGTTTCGTTCGACTTTTAAATAGTTGTCTTTACAACTAGACAATTTCATCATGTCGACCACTTGGTGATAGTCTACTTAGTTATTAATTTCCTACTACAGATAAAAAGACATTATGTGTTTCGTTATTAACTGACAACTCTAATTAATTATTAATTTAACTTTACTTTCCGAAATTAGATAAGATTTACGACGAATAACATTCGTATGGTGTTGGTTTGTGTGTATAGTTTTGTCTCTTTTAAGATAAGTTAATCGTCCAAACCTTTTGTAGTATGAATGAAAGACTTTTCATAGGGTCCCTCTACGACTAATCAGTTTTTTTTTTTTTCTGAATAGTTTCCATATCAATTTTTCCCTTGTGAAAAATTTTTATAGTCGAGTTTTCTGACTTAATATAAACTATTCCCTAAACCTTACTCACTAATAAAATCTTTGCTACAATAAATCCAGAAAACATATTAACTACTAAATTTTATAGGTAACGTTGGTTAACTTATGTTAATCTAAAGAAACTCGGAAACTACGACGTTTATTTAGTAACCAATGTACCTCTTCATCACAGTCGTAATCAATAACAAAAAATCAAAAATTCAACACAGACTGACAAAACACTGGGGTACCTGACATCGGGTGGTCCGAGGAGAAAGGCACCCTAAAGGGTTCGTTCTTATGGTCTCACCCAACAGTAAAGGAAGAGGTCACCTAGAAGGGTCGGATCCCTAGTTTGGACGTACAGGACGTAACCGTCCACTTGAGAAATGGTGACTCAGTGACTCCTTCTGGAAGACGTCATCTCTTTTGTGACTTTACCCTTTTATCCTTTGGCTCCCAGAACAAGATCGAGACGGTTATTGAGTCACAACGGTTTCCAGAGAAGATCAAAACTTAAGACACTAAAGGTTTTCTTTAGAGTCAGAACGGTTAGTATTTTAAAACAATACATATAAGGACTTAAACTTTAAACGTACCTTTACTAAATCTTTTAAATAAAGCGATGGGTAATACTAAGTCTAGAATTTTAAGTCTGGAGTCAATTACTTACTCTCTTTTTAAAAAGACTAATCCAACTATTTCTCGGTTAATTTTGACATAAATGGACTAACCCTGGTAAGTATTTATGTTTGTTGAGATAAAATCCTCTTGTTTTCTCCAATGTAGACGAATAATATCCACGTCTTCCGAACACAAAATAATTTTTGTTGTCGAACGAGTATTCAAAATACTTATCGTATGTATCCAAACGAAAAGAGTCTCTAAATTCTCACTTTACTATGAATTTTGTGACCTTACCACTTTTTCGTAAACTAAAAAGTCTTTCCTTAAAAATACAAAGTCCAAAAGACCCGAAAACCAAAAATCCTCTTGAAGTAATTTACCTGACATTGGTATATAAGAGTTGAGTGTCGGGTGTATTATTCGTTAAGGTATTTTAGTGGGAAGAAATATACTAACATTTCATAATTTGTCTCACCACCGGACCATAGTAATGATAATAGATGAACACTAGTAACTTCTTAGTAACATCTTGACTTTTTGAGAGTGATGGGATGGTGTCTTGTGGTGTACTCCTTCTATTCTCCTATGGTGCTTAATATGAAAATAAATGTACTCGATTACTAAAAGAATTTTGTTCCCGACTTTCCATAAGCGAATCTTGATCAGGGTCATTATCTCACTGTTGAGGTATATAAGGAAGATCTGAGAAATAAAATATTACTATGATTGAAATAAAGTAATCGTCTCTTCTTATGGGACTTTCAACGGAGTCATGAACCGTTGTAAGTTTCAACGTGGTTAGTCACCGTCGATGAAGACAGTTAGAAATCTTCGTTATTAATTTAACTTTACTCAAAATGGGGAGTTTAGAGTATAAGATACAGTCATCATAAGAAATAAACGGTTCTATGAAAAATTGACTCAATTTGTCTACCGACAGAGAGAAAATTTATGTTCCGTTTTACGGTTTTATTTTTAATGGTTTTATCGTACGAATATAATCTTTATCCTTAAAACCCTAAAAGAAACAAACTTTATATAATAGACCTCCAAATTTTATAGGAAAAATTTCTTTTTATTCGAATATTTAGGTTTGTATATTCTACGTCTGAGTATGGAACAATTTGGACTTCGAATCTCATGATATACGTATTATTATCACACTTAATATTCGATGTCTCTATTTAGTCTCACAATACCCAAGTCAATTGGCGGGGGGGGTGTTTTTTTCTTATTACTTCAAGATTGAGTATCATGGACATTACACTGAAATAAACCTTTATCTTAGAAACATCTAAATTAATCCAATTCTACTCCAGTATGACCTAATCTCACTCTGGACTTGGGATACTGATCACGTAAACATTACCCTCTCTCTAAATTTCTACTGTACCCTTGTCCCCTCTTCTGATAAACTCCTGTCTCCTTCTCTAACCTCACTACGTTGATATTCAGATCTTTACAGTTCCTACCGTAATTGGTGGTCTTTGATCCTCTCCTCACACCATATCTAAGAGGGAGTCTCGGGGATCTTTCTTGGTCAGGACGGGTGTGGAACTAATCTAAAGACTTGAGGACTTCTCAATTCTATGATGAGAAAACAATAAAATTCGGTGGGCCAAACCCCGTGAAATAACTCCGTCAGGATGGTTTGATTATGACTTCTTTAAATCGATTTCTTATGAATCCCTTACCCCCGAAGGGGTCAACGAGTCACCATTTCTTAGAGGTTTCTTCTGTATGTCTACCGATTGTTTGTGTACACGAGTTGTAGTGAGTAATAGTCTCTTTACGTTTAGTTTTTGATGTTACTCCATGGTAAAGTGTGGTTAGTCTTACCGACACTAGGTTTTCAGATGTTCGTTATTTACGACCTCTCCCACACCTCTTTTCCCTTGGGAGAATGTGACAACCATCCTTACGTTTAATCATGTCGGTGATACCTCTTGTCACATCTCTAAGGAATTTTTTGACCTTTATCTTGACGGAATACTGGGTCGTTAGGGTGACGACCCGTATGTGTGTCTCCTTTGGTCTTAACTTTCTCTGTGCACATGGGGTTACAAGTGACGTTGTGACAATTATTTTCGGTCCTGTACCTTCCTTGGATCTACGGGTAGTCGTCTGTTTACCTATTCTTTCGACACCATGTATATGTGTTACCTCATAATGAGTCTGTAATTTTGCTTATATAAACTTAGTCAAGATTACTCCACCTACTTTGACCTCGACTAATATGTGTCACTTCATTCGGTCTTTCTTTTGTGGTTATCTCATATGATTGTGTATATATACCTTAAATCTTTCTACCATTACTACTGGGACATACGTTCTGTCGTTTTCTCTGTGTCTACATATCTTGTCAGAAGACCTGAGACACCCTCTCCCGCTCCCACCCTACTAAACCCTCTTACCGTAACTTTGTACATATTATAGTATATTCTTTGTTTAGCGGTCAGATCCAAGCTACGTCCCACGTCCTACGAACCCCGACCACGTGACCCTACTGGGTCTCCCTACCATACCCCTCCCTCCACCCTCCCCCCGAGTCCTACCCCTTGTGCACATGTGGACACCACCTAAGTACAACTATATACCGTTTTGGTTATGTCATAACATTTCGTTTTTTTTTTTTTTTTTTTCTTAGATGAACATTACGTCTTCGACGACCTCTGCACTCAAACTAGGGACGTAGACCTTCTATGGGACCTCCTCCCATACTGTCGTGTGAGGTCATAAGAACAGACCCTTTAGGATACCTGTCTCCTCGGACTGGCCCATATCAGGTACCCCAGTGTTTCTCAGCCTGTGCTGACTTCACTGATTCGTACTCACACGAATCCTTCGCTCACCCCTTTTCCTTCCTCTCTTAAATTTCTAACATATGGATATCATAAACAGACAATGACCGAATAAAGTGAATCGTATTACAGTAGGTCTTAATAGGTACAACAGTGTTGACCGTCCTATAGGAATAAAAAGTTCCGATGTATTACAAGATAACATACATATATCGCATGAAAAACTAGGTAAGTAGACAGTCACCTGTAAATTCAACAAATGAATAGTACTAACAACGGTAATACCGTTATTTGTACCCTTTCGTTGATAGAGAAACTATAGGACTGAAGCTAAGAAGACTGATATATGGGTCTCCACCCATATGTCGACCCGGTATAAAAATTAAAAATCTCTTTGGATGAAAATGACAAAAGATATCGACTAGATGGTAAAATATACGTATGGTTATCTCGTGTTCTCAAGGTTCAAAAGATGTGGAAACGGTCGTGAATGAAAAGTAAAGAACAAAAAATTAAATTTACATAAATAAAAGTAACCTCTGATTAATGTTATAACATAACCAAAAAGGTATGTAGTTGTACTTAGGCGGTGCCTACATGTGCACAAGGGGTAGGACTTGGGGGGAGGGTGGAGGGAGGGGCATGGTAGGGAGACCCAGTAGGGTCACGTGGTCGGGGTTCGTAGGAAAAAGGACGTGACTTGGATCTGACCGCTAAACAAAGAATATACTATAATATGTACAAAGTTACGGTAAGAGGGTTTAGTAGGGTGGGAGCGGGAGAGGGTGTCTCAGGTTTTCTGACAAGATATGTAGACACAGAGAAAACGACAGAGTGTATGTCCCAATAGTAATGGTAGAAAGATTTAAGGTATATATACACAATCATATGACATAACCACAAAAAGGAAGACCAAATGAAGTGAGACATATTATCCGAGGTCAAAGTAGGTGGAGTAATTTTGACTAAGTTTACATAAGAAAAATTATCGACTCATTATCGGTAGGATTCTCCACACCCCAAAACTAATCGTAAAGGGACTACTAACCACTACCACGTGTGGAAAAGTACAATCGGTAGACGTATAGAAGAAATTTCTGTACGGATAAGTTCAGGAAACGGGGTAAAAATCAGTTCAATAAACCTGAAAACTTAATATCCTCAAATAAAGTCTGTAATTAAGGAATAGTAAATATACCGAAGGTCTACGAAAGAGAGTAAGGTATCTAACGGAAAAGTAAAACAACTAATCAAGAAAACAACACGTCTTTGGAAAATCAAACTATATCAAAGAAATGAGTAAAAACCAAAATAACGGACACGAAAACCACAGTATCGATTCTTTAGTGACGGTTCTGATTGTCAAGGTAAACATGCTTGAACAACGACAACAAGTCTGTGATTTAACACAAGATGAGAAACACTGACGTACCTGACATCGTGCGGTCCGAAGAGACACAAAGTGATAGAGGGTCTCAAACGGATATAAGTACAGGTAACTCAACCACCACGATACATTGGTAGAGTAGGAGACGGTGGGGAAGGAAAAGGAAGTCAGAAAGGGTCGGAGTCCCAGAAAAGGTTACTCAGTTGAGAGACGTAGTGCACCGGTTTCATAATCTCGAAGTCGAAGTCGTTGTCTTGAAGGTTACTTATAAGTGCCAACTAAAGGAAATCCTAACGACACTAAACTAGAGAAACGTTCCCTGTAAGTTCTACGAAGAGATCGTGGTGTTAAGTTTTCGTATTCAAAAAGTCGTGAGTCGGAAGAAATACAAGGTTGAGAGTGTAGGTATATACTGATGACCTTTTTGGTATCGAAACTGATATGTCTGGAAACAGTCGCTTCACTACAGAGACAAAAATTTATACGACAGATCTATACAACATCGTGAGAAAGGTTCCTAGTTCGTAGAAAATTAAAGTACCGACATCCGTGCCAGACGTCACTAAAACCTCGGGTTCTTTCCTTTTAGATAGTGACGAAGGTGAAATAGAAAAAGATTATAAACGGTACTTCACTACCCCGGTCTATGGTACAAGAATCAAAAAACTTATAACTCAAAATTCGGTCGAAAAAGTGAGATGAAAAACTGGGAGTAGTTCTCTGAGAAACCAAGGAGAAGTGAAATACGGTAATGTGACCATAGTAGACGTATAGACTCCAACAACTATAAAGAGGACCGTTATACCTAAGGTCGAACACTAAGTAGATTGGTCCGTAAAGTGTACTACATAAGATGTATCTTCAATTTATTCGTCTCACTCTCATATGTCGGAACAACACGAAGAAAGGGTTAAACCTTGGTCAGACAACAAGGTAGAGTCCAAGATCGAAAACGAAGAACTGGGTGCATGTTCAAAGAGTTCTCTGTCCATTTCACTAGACCATGAGGTCAGAGAAATTCTTAAAAGATGTCAAACAAAACTAGGTGTGTCAGTTTCCGAAATCGTATCAGTTACTTCGTCTTCATTTAACAAAAGACTTTAATAGAACGAAAGAGGTACTAGTTTGGTTACAACCGTTAAACTAGAGACCAAGGAGACGGAAAGGATTTACGTCGAACACGTAGACCTTCAGGAATCAAGTGCATGACGACTTTGAATCGAACTTCCTAAAACTCGTATTGGAACGATCGTACACTTTACTTGTGTTAACGGGTCATCAAAATTGAACGAAATCGTAACGGAAAGAAACCCTAACCTTACTTTCGACTGGAAAATATCAGGTACAGGTGACGACTCAAAAGGTCTAAACGATTGTATAACTCACGTCGTGAAATTGTCGTAATAGAAAATCCTAAAATTTATCGAGTAGACTTTAAAGTAGTGGAGATGAACAAAACAAGTAACGTTACGAAGGATTTCGGGTGAACTGAAGTTTGAGGTTCTACAGACCAGGATCCACTCACTGGTGTGGTAGTACCAAGTCAAGTCAAGTCAACGAGTCAGTACAGACTGAGAAACGTTGGGGTACCTGACGTCGTACGGTCCGAAGAGACAGGTAGTGGTTGAGGACCTCGAACGAGTTTGAATACAGGTAGCTCAGCCACTACGGTAGGTTGGTAGAGTAGGAGACAGCAGGGGAAGAGGACGGAAGGTAGAAAGGGTCGTAGTCCCAGAAAAGGTTACTCGACCAAGAAACGCAGTCCACCGGTTTCACAACCTCTAAGTCGAAGTCGTAGTCAGGAAGGTTACTTATAAGTCCTGACTAAAGGACTTATAATTGGTAGTACCAATAGACCCAGTAATTTTGAACATATCGAGAAGACACATAAGAACAGTGGATAAGATTAGAGAAGATGAAGATAGTCCAAAAATGGTAAAGAGAGGAAATAAAACGGGTAGAAACGTACTTTACAAGGGAATTATAGAGGTTAAAAGAACTTCTCTAGAGATCGGAAAAGGTTTATAGAACGAAAGAAGATAAAGAAATGTAACAAGTAAATTCTTTCGGAAGAATAGAGAAGAACGATAAGAGATCTTGAGACTCAAGTAAACCCATACAGAAAGAGAAAGAGGGAACGGAAAGTGAAGAAAAGAAAGAACTCGATAAACATCTCGGAGACGTCTGTTGGTGAAACGGAAGAATGTAAAAAAAAAGGGGAAACTCTATCAAAACAGTGACGGAGGAGATGTTACAATACTTGGAGACAGTTATGAAGAAGACCGTGAGACAGATGGTCTGGAATAGGGAACCTAGATAAAAAGTTGACGTGACATATTAGTATTTCCTAAACTAAATCCAGTATTGAGTCACCGGATCACCAAAAGGGATGACAGAAGTCAAATATGGACTGAAGGTTATTCCTCGACTACTAGACTCGGTCAGTCGAGGTCCAGAACAAAAATGACTGACATAGTTATAGATTTTGACAGTTGAGTGTCTTCGACTCTTGTGTTACTATGAACGGTCGTCGACCTCCCTATCCCTTTACCCCTCAACAACAAATTACCCATATTGCAAAGTGAATACATTCTACTTATTTAAGATCTCTGGATGACGTGTTCTTACAGGGATATCGATTGTTATGACATACCACCGTCACCACCTCCTTTCTTTATCCACTTCCTCTAATTCTCCATGTTTAAAGGTCAACGTTTTATTTACTGTGTGTCTATAGTTTTTATATCACACCCTCTATACGATTTATTGATACAACATACAAACATACCACTGTCCATCTGAACACCACTAGTGAAACTTTACATATCTTTATAACTTAGTGACACAACATATTACCCTTGACTGTATCACGACATCCAGTTAACATGAATGTTTATTTGTTTGAGTATGTCTTTCTCGACTCTAAACACCAATGGTCTCTGTTTCTAACCCTCTTCTCCCTTAACCTACTTACGTCAGTTTTCCATGTTTGAAGGTCAATTTTCTATTTATTCATGTTTCCTACATTACACGTTGTACGATTTCTATTAAATACGACGACACATGATGTATACTTTCAACAATTCTCTCTTTTAGGATTCCCAAGGGTAGTCTTCCTTAAAAGAAAGGGTAAAGAAATTAAAACTTAGATATACTCTACTACCTACAAGTCATTTAAATTATACTAGTAGAAGTACTACATACATTCAGTTTAGTAATACGATATGTGAGATTTGTAATATCGTGACATACAGTTAATATAGAGTTATTTTAATCTTCCTTTTTTGTACCCTATATTTTTTTTACTTGTTCTTGTTTTTGGGGTTATGATACATCACTTTACTTCTTTCAGAACTCTCCCATCTAGAGTACATTCCCTGTGTTCCTTGTAAAACCTCCCCTATGTATACAGACGATGAAACTAAGTACTACCAAAGTACCCACATACGTTTTCAGGTTTGAGTAGTATAACACATGTGATTTATACACGTCAAAGAATATATAGTTAATACTGAAACTTTTCGATAGTTTTTCTATAGTATATGAAATATTAAGTCAAGTATATTGTCAGAAACAAAACCCTTACACATGTAGATTAAAGTGGTCCGATACCAACTTTCTCCTCCACCAAATACAATATAAAATATATCTATGTAAAAAATAAAACCCCTCTGAGAAACGGGATATTTGTAGATGAAGTGCGAACAATTCTTAAAACCGTTTGAATTTAAGTATCATTAGATGGTTCGGAAAGAATGAGGGTTCCTATAGTATAGTGAAGATTCACCTTTATAGTGTAACCGGACCTTTTAAGTTCGGTGTCTTGTCACACAGATAGACAGATAGATAAACAGTCAGATACTAAAACCCAAAAAATTTACATCTGATGAGACATTAACCTTATTCCCGGAATTAACACAAAGGACAAGGTGAAAACCACTGGAGTACATTGGTGAGGGGTATAAATGGTACACAAATTTAAACATAAATATCTGTATTCTCATAGTATCACTCGGACAATTTTTAGAAATAGCTTGTGGATAGTGTCATGTCTACGAAAGATCCATGATTTCTGGGACACGAATTCTAAGTTCTACCTGAACCAGGGACAGGAGTTCCTTGAATGTAAAGTCACCCTTTCTGTCTCGTATTTTACGTTTATTTACTCTAAAGATCGTGAATTTTATTATTGACAGTACGAAAGCGTCTCCCACCGGTTAAATCGGTCCACCAACCCTTTTGTGCAACACCTCTTTACCACAAACTGAACTCTGACTTTTCTACTCTTTCTCCGTGGATACATTTATAAACTCCCCTTTTAGTAGGTTGGTATTCATAGAGAAAGACATATAGTTCTATATACGTAAACTATATATAAAGTTTCAGTCCACCGAGATTACCATTTCTTGAGTGGACTGTTACGTCCTCCGTATTCTCTACGTCCAAGTCAGGGACCCACTCCTTCTAGGACACCTCTTTCCGTACCGTTGGGTGAGGTCATAAGAACGGACGTCTTAGGGTACCTGTCTCCTCGGACCACCCGATGTCAGGTATCCCAGTACGTTTCAGACTGTACTGACTTCACTGAATCGTGTGTGTCGTGTAAAGTATATATAAATAAATAAGATAAAGTTCCAGGGACTTTGTATTTATTTGAATGATACATTCTTCTTGGTTAGATTGACCTCGTATTAATTACTCCCCCTCCCTCCCATCTATGTCCTTCTTCGATATAGCATATGTTCACCATCAGGTTCTATTTATCAAACATAAAATTCAATCCAAAGAACCTCTCTGTGACCTTCCAAAATTGGACACTTCCCGGTATCAAAAGTGTTTTAATACCCTCCACAATATTTCTTCTATTCAACATACCCCTTTATTCATCTTTGTCCCTCTGTTTAATCCCTTGATAAAGTCATCAGGTCTTCTCTCTACTATCACGGAACCTGACCATAAAATTTTGGGTCACCTTTACTTAAACTTTGTAAAGTTTCCATCTTTATGGAAACCTTCAACTAAAAACCTTTATACTGTCCTGAATGACTACCTATCTGGACTTTAAGCTTCCTCCTTCTTCTTAGTTCCTCCTGAGGATGGAAAACAAAAATCAGAGTTCTTGACCCACAAGTGAGTTTTCCTCTATCCGACCGGTCCTCGTCTATATCTTCATTTTGAGATATTAGGATAAACGTAAAATAATGCCAACTCTCCAGATAATCTGAAAAGTTCACCGTTACACCTCATCCCTCAACACATATATACTATACTAAAGATTTCAAGTCTTCTTGTCACGTCCGACCTCGATATCTAAACTGTCCGTAGTCACATATCTAAACTTAAGAACCATGACCTACTCTATCAAATCCCTCTCACGTATATCTTCTTTACTCCCCATTCCTTTCCGAGGGCCGTATGAGGTTGAAGAATTTCAGAATAGGTCTTCCTTTGTCTTTTTCATAGATCACTCTCTTTTATTCTGCTACTAAGTTTTTTTCGGTTCACGATAGGTACCCAGTTATTTTAATCAGTCTCTAGAGGTGTAACCGAACCCGTTTTACATTCAGTAACCAAAGAAACCACTCTCGAAAACGTTCTGTCTTCCTTAACTCAATGACTCATATCTATTTATACACCTTCTCGTAAAGTTATGGTACAAAACTTTTTATTTACTTCTTTAACTCGATCACTCACCTCTGTTTATAAACCTCTTAAACATGGTATCTGCCTCTCTAAATCTCTAAAAACAAACAGTACAAAAATTTCACATACTATCACTATGTATAAATTCACTGTTACTCCCACGCATAAACTTACTGTTACTCTCCCTCTTCGACTATTAACTCATCTACATCCCTTCTAGGGGACCTCTTCCCTTACCGTTGCGTGAGGTCATAAGAGCGGACCTCTTAGGGTACCTGTCTCCTCGGACCGTCCAATGTGAGGTAACCTAGTGTCTCAAGCTGTACTGACTTCGCTGAATCGTACGTGAGCTGTATTAATGTCCTCATTTCAGAAAGTCTTCCATTCTCCCCAACCCTAAGTTCCTTCCGTGCACCCTCGTATGAGGATCTCCTGAGAAGATATTATCGTCGTTCTGTTAACTCATACCTCAACTCAATCAGACCTCCGTCTGAAAGACCCAAGTATAGGACACAAACAGTGGACACCAAACAGACAAACAAAAACCATTTGGATCTACTTACGAAAGTAAAGGAGTAGAGATTTTACCCCGACTATATACCATAGACTTTTTTTGTTTGTATAGTTTTGTCTCAATCCCAATCACAATCTAACTACCAACGTGTTGACCCACTTCCACCAGTTTTCCATGTGTAAAGATCAATTTTCTATTTATTCATGATCTCTACATTACATGTCTTAACACTGATATCAATCGTCAGAATATATAAACTTTAAAGATTCTCTCATTTAGAAATTTCAAGAATAGTGTTTCTTTCTTTGAGAAAAACTGATACACTTCACTACCTATAATTGATTTGTATAACACAGTGGTAAAGTGATATATATATAGAGTTAGTAATACAACATTTAGAATTAGAATTTTACAATATACAGTTAACATAGAGTTATTTTCACCTTTTTAATTTATGCCTCCGATATTATCGTGTATGAAGTATCTCAACAGTATTTATAACATATCCAGTTTAACCTACTTGACGTACCCGAAGGGTTCACCGTGATCACCATTTCTTGGGAGGAAGGTTACGTCCTCTGTATTTCTCTACACCCAAGATAGGGACCCAGTCTTTCTAGGGGATCTTCTCCTGTGTCGTTGGGTGAGGTCATAGGAACCGACCTCTTACGGTACCTGTCTCCTCGGACCACCTGTTATCAGGTATCCCAGCTTTTCTCAACCTATGATGTCTTTTGTTGTGTCCCTACCTACTTCACGTATTTCATCATGAACCGTTTACCCTTCAAGAGTCATTTTGGGTCGATAACAACAACAACGACGACGACAATATACCCTTGTCTACGTTCACACACCCACTTTAACAACTACCCTTCTACTCCGTCAATAGTCGACTAACATGGGTAATACAGATTCTTCTTACGGTACCCTAACAGTCTACTTAATCACCCTTTTTTCAACTTTTAAATTTCTCTTTCCTCTTCCATAATTTACCAATAAAAAAAAAACATTAATTCATTAAGATCATAGTCACTTTGATTAGATCATGATCCTTGAGATATAATAACTTAACAATACTCCTCATTTACTCTATTACAAATTTTTATGAATTTTTCGTGGTATATTCACTTTAATAATAAAACAGTCGTATCCATCAACATTTCACTTTATAGAGGAGTTTGTTATACCCATTCCTTTACTATTCCCTGTAACACATTAACCAAACTAAAACGAGGGACTAAGTAGTTTGATAAAAAATTGTAAAGTATCTGTAACTGATATAATGTCCTATGGAAAAGAATAAGTATATATAAAGTAAAAATGATTCAAACTCCGTTCTTTATTTCAGGAATTTAAGTTTTAAATAAATCCGTTACTTCCTAATGTCAGAGTTTTATATCTTATACGGTGAATCGTAAACGTCAAGAAAATATGAGGTTTACACTGATAAATTGTCCGATTCAAATATAATTTTGTTCTGAATCCATAAGTACAAACATCGTCTATTTTCCGTAGATTTTGAGGACCGTTTCAATGGTAAAACTGTTGTACTTTAAAAGGGTAGGTCGACCAGTAATCCGGAAAGGTTGACAGTTACAGAAAACGTTAGACGAAATTATCATCGTATATTAATCGAAATATGTCTAGTCTCTGTAGCCCCCCATTATAAGGTTACGTTTATAGTTTTAGGGTTCTTTCGATTGAGTTTCTCTGTATACAGGGGTGGTAGGAAGTACTCTCAGAAATCGAGACTTCCGACATCGTCAACTAAACACATTCCATGAAACTTAGTATTGAACCTTTATAAGATTAATTTATGGATAACCTCAAGACCTTTTATATAAGTCCTCTCACTATATCCATCGTTGTACAGTAATTACATGTAACAGAAACGTATACATCAAGTTATTAGTGAAGTTTCCTTACACGGTCTATTAACCCCTTTTTACTAAAGATTACGATCTCACTTAAAAAGTTCCAAACTAATATACCCCTTAAATTTCTCCCACCCTACTTATTATAGTATATTCTTTTCTTAGTGGTCAGATCCAAGCTACGTCCCACGTCCTAAGAACCCCGACCACATGACCCTACTGGGCCTCCCTACCACAACCCCCCCTGCATCTTCCCCCCAAACCCTAACCCTTGTGCACATGTGGACACCGTCTAAGTACGACTACACACCGTTTTGGTTATGTTATAACATTTCATTTTTATTATTGTTATTATTATATAATTTTATATTATTTTTATTTTTAGTGTTTTTTTATTTATTTTATTTTAGTCGTGTTGAAATAAACATTCCATTACATGACAGACTGACTAAATTTTAATTAGATTAAAATTACATAGTGTTACTCAAGACACATGTAAAGGTGAGAATATATGTATCTGTGTACTTCCGAGAGATCCAAGTTTTATACAGTGAAATTTTCCCTGTTCTAACAATACTAGTTTACCTTAAACTCTGTAGAAAAATTAGAGAAAAAATTTTTTTAAATTATATTTAAATAAATAAAATTAACCTCCAATTAATGAAATGTTATAACATAATCAAAACGGTATGTAGTTGTACTTAGGCGGTGTCCATATGTGCACAAGGGGTAGGACTTGGGAGGAGGGAGGAGGGAGGGACATGGTAGGGAGACCCAGCAGAGTCACATGGTCGGGGTTCGTAGGTCATAGTACGTAGCTTGGACCTGACCGCTAAACAAAGTATATACTATAATATGTACAAAGTTACGGTAAGAGGGTCTAGTAGAGTGGGAGAGGGAGAGGGAGAGGGTGTCTCAGGTTTTCTGACAAGATATGTAGACACAGAGAAAACGACAGAGCGTATGTCCCGACAGTAATGGTAGAAAGATTTAAGGTGTATATACGTAATCATATGACATAACCACAAAAAGAAAGACCGAATGAAGTGAGACATATTATCCGAGGTCAAAGTAGGTGGAGTAATCTTGACTAAAAATAGAGAACTCAATTCCTTAAGGTAAAACATTGAAATTCTTAAGTCGTGGATTACAGATTAAGAGGAAATTATTCTTACAGAAGTAGGAACTCATTAAAACGTGAGGGTATCTTTCCAAAGACGGAAATACTCTAATTAGAAATCTCACAGATCATCAATCTTCATCAGTCGACAAGAGGTCTGACAAATCGACCTTCATAAGTGTTATCAAGAAACATTTTCACAACAGATTCGTCTCCTGATTACCGTTTTGACACTTATTCTGTATAGTACACACACGTCTTATACTGAAAAGTGATCGTCTCTTTTCTCTCTCTTGAGGTAGATTTTCAAAGTCAACGAAACGTTCTTTAATTAAATTCCTGATAGTTATTAATTTATAAGGATAAGTCACTATTTACCTTAGATGGTCTGAAGTTTGGACGGGTATCCTTTGAACGATAAACCGTCTTGTTCAGGTTCTGTGGTTGGCACACAGAGTCGAATAATGAACCGGTCCAGTTAATACAGTTAAGTGTACTTTCATCACTCAAATGGTAGATGACTTCTGATCGTAACCGAAATAATGTCGACGATTACTACTTAACCCGTTATTGGTCTTGGGTAACTGTCATTCTTCCTTTGATGTCAGACCATAAATGTACACTTATAGTATTCACTTTTTACAAGTGATTATTTCAGACTTGATTTACAGTCTACCCTAAAGAAATAAGGAAAAGTCAAAAAGTATTCGGGTAACAGACATGGGGTCTCTCTACTGTTCTTTGAGGACTGAACTCAAAGAGTAAGAGGTAGATAAATAAACACAGGGAACTACACATATGAGAACAGTATTTTGGTATGAGTAAAAGACCGATCCTAGAAATTTAAACAAACGTTTGAGTAAACACAAAGACATATTAGGTGTATAAGATCGAGGACCATCCGTGATATCACCTGATTCCTGCACTTCCTGTTCGTAAGAGTAAGTAGAAACTACGAACGACCATCGAGTAATCTACGAGTTCACTAACTCTAAAATCTGTTCAGTCCTGTCCGTTCCCGTGTCGTCTCTAGAATATAATTAAAGGGGTGAACTACCGACTTTTGACCGTTTGTGTCTTTTCTATTCACTAAACAGTCTCCATTTGATGATCAACGTAAGTTTGTGAGTAATCCTTTAGTATCCACGATCAAAACTAATAAAAGGTAGTAAAATAAGACTGGAAATTATAGAATACCGTTGTATATCGCTCAGATGACACGATGTATGTCAAGTATCCCAGGGTTTCTCAACCTGTACTGACTTTGCTGAATCGTGTGTGTGTTCATGTCGAATAAAGATGCGGACCAAAGAGTCAGTGTTAAGTTCTCACATAAGATACATCTTTCATCTAGGGGGATAAAATCACTTAATATCTCAGGTTTTATGTCATGAACCTACGTTAGAGTTTTTGCTGTCTTACTAGAGACAAGTAGAGGTTCCGTTTGGTAAGTTATGGTGTCAATAGGTTCAGATACGGGGTTGGCCATTGTGACTTCTTTGACTTCAACTTGCCAAAATACTTCTGGATGTTCTGGAAAATCTTGATTGTGGGGTTTTTCTACAGGAAAAGTAATATCCCCTGACCTTACGTTTTCATCTTCAGTTTTTTGTGGACCTCATTGTCCGTTTAAACCGGAACCTCACGCCTTACTTCGTCCCGTTTCTGATTATCTCAAAACGGTTCTTTTACGTGACCAGTATTTCGTTTGTGGGAGAAGGTTGTTGTGTTCTCTTCTGAGATGTGTACCTGTAGTGGTCTACCAGTTGTGGTTTTAGTCTAACTAATATAAGAAACATCGGTTTCTACCTTTTCGAGATATGTCAGTTGTTTTTTTTTTCTGGTCCTCGACTGACACCGAGTCTAGTACTTGAGGAATAATGGTTTAAACCTGAGTTTAACTTCTTTCATCCCTTTTGGCGATCTGGTAAGTCCATACTGGATTCAGTTTAGGGAATACTAATATGTCACCTTCACTCTTTATCTAAATTCCCAGATCTAGACTATCTATCTACGGACTACTTGATACCTTACTCCAAGCACTGTAACATGTCCTCTGTCCCTGATTGGCAGGGGTACCTTTTCTTTACGTTTTTTCCCTTTACCGACAGACCCCTCCGCAATGTTTATCGACACTTTTCTTCTCTCCACTTTTTGTTTCCTCTTTTCCTTTCTATATTCGCAGACTTACGTCTCAAGGTTTCTTATCGTTCTTCTCTATTCTTTCAGAAGAAGTCACTAGTTACGTTTGTTTATCTCCTTTTCTTGTCTTACCCTTTCTGATCTCTAGAGAAGTTCTTTTAATCTCTATGGTTCCCTTGTAAAGTACGTTTCTACCCGAACTATTTCCTGTCTTTACCGTACCTGGATTGTCTTCGTCTTCTATAATTCTTCTGTACCGTTCTTATGTGCCTTCTTGACATGTTTTTTCTAGAAGTGCTGGGTCTATTCGTACTACTATACTAGTGATTAGATCTCGGTCTGTAGAACCTTTCACTTCAGTTCACCCGGAATCTTTCGTAGTGATGCTTGTTTCGATCACCTCCACTACCTTAAGGTCAACTCGACAAAGTTTAGGACTTTCTACTACGACACTTTCACGACGTGAGTTATACGGTCGTTTAAACCTTTTAAGTCGTCAGCGGTGTCCTGACCTTTTTCAGTCAAAAGTAAGGTTAGGGATTCTTTCCGTTACGTTTTCTTACGAGTTTGACGGCGTAAACGTGAGTTGAGAGTACGATCATTTCATTACGAGTTTTAAGAGATTCGGTCCGAAGTCGTTATACACTTGGCACTTGAGGGACTACAAGTTCGACCAAAATCTTTTCCGTCTCCTTAGTCTCTAGTTTAACGGTTGTAGACGACCTAGTACCTTTTTCGTTCTCTCAAGGTCTTTTTATAGATAAAGATGAAATAACTGATACGGTTTAAGAAACTGACACACCTAGTGTTATTTGACAACTTTTAAGACTTTCTCTACCCTTATGGTCTGGTGGATTGGACGGAGAACTTTTTAGACATACGTCTAGTCCTTCGTTGTCAATCTTGACCTGTACCTTGTTGTCTGACCAAGGTTTATCCTTTTCCTCATCCAGTTCCGACATATAACAGTGGGACGAATAAATTGAAGATACGTCTTATGTAGTACTCTTTACGACCCGACCTTCTTTGTGTTCGACCTTAGTTCTAACGGTCCTCTTTATAGTTATTGAAGTCTATACGTCTACTGTGGTGGGAATACCGTCTTTCATTCCTCCTTGATTTTTCGGAGAACTACTTTCACTTTCTCCTCTCGTTTTTTAAACCGAATTTAGAGTTGTAATTCTTTTGCTTCTAGTACCGGAGACCAGGGTAGTGAAGTACCCTTTATCTACCCCTTTGTCATCTTTGTCACAATCTCAAATAAAACCCCCCGAGGTTTTAGTGACGTCTACCACAGACGTCGGTACTTTAATTTTCTGAGAAGGAGGAAACTTCTTTTCAATACTGGTTGGATCTACCGTATAAGTTTTCGTCCCTGTAATCGTCTCTGACCATCGACTGAGACTCGTAACTCCTGTCTCCATCGATTAATTAATAACAATCTCCAACTAGTTTTACGATTCATACATAATACGTCAGGTATATATTTACTATCGACAACAACGGTGGTGGTGACGACGTCGACAAGAACAATAATCCCGTAGTAATCTTTAGGACGTCTTCGTTCAGCCCTTCCCTTTTCCTCTCCGTCTCTTATTACTTATTCATCTTCTTTTATTACGAAATAATCGATTAAAGAACTTGAAAGGGTGTAGTAAGACTTATGTTATTTTACGGGAAAGACCCTAAACCGTTCGTAAAAACGAAAAGAAAATTTCATATACGGTGTACGAATCCTTCTTTAAATTAGTTAACTACTACTAAGTGTATCAGGATTTAGAAGTGTTGACTTATACCCTTTCAGAAAACTATCAGTTCTCTCGAAAAAAGAGAACAATATTAGTCTGTTAGAGAGGGTGTCTTTTCATCCAATATAAAGAATTTATTTACATAAATTGTACTTACTAAGTTAAAGTTTGAGACTTAAATAACTAATCCCCCACCTCCCCTGTGCCCAATCAAAACTTGTAACATCTTACTCGTAAATATAGGTTTTCTTTCTTAAGACTATCTGTCTGACGAACTCATACTCCACTAATATGTTGTCTTTGAATGACGGCCAGAGAAAGAAGAGGACTTGTGGGTGTCCTTTGAATCTTTGTAGGTAGACTTCCATAAAATTAATTGTGTTACCGTGTCTTACAGTGTCTGTTTGTAGACTCCCCATTTCATTGACATTTACCTGTTCTGACCATATTTCTACATTTTCTCGTCCTTATTACCACGAATACGGTTCGTTGACTATGAGTTCTAGTACCTTCTTAAACTTCCTGTTCAGTTTTAGATATTAATACTACAAAACGGTACCTATCACCCCGAAGGGTCCATCGCGATCATCATTTCTTGGGCGGACGGTCACGTCCTCTATATTATCAGACCTCAAACTACGGACCCAACCTTTCTAGGGACCTCCTTCCGTGCCGTTGGGTAAGGTTATAAGAACGGACCTCTTAGTGTACCTATCTGTCTCTGACTGTCCAATGTCAGGTGTCCCGACGTTTCTCAACCTGTGTTGACTTCACTGAATCGTGTGTGCGGTACCTGTCTTATTGTGGAATTTTTTCCTCGCAAACTGACGTCTTTGTGAGAAACATACCATACCCCTCTGTAAATAATAAACTGTATTGAGGCTTGTGGTAATTCACCGGTGTTTTACTATCTAGATCAGGTAAAATAAAGGACCCGTTTAATCCATCCCAGAAAAATGGAAGACACTTCAGAAATGGTTCTAAAACAAGGTTCCAGGACAGTTCTTTATACCACCATATTTTAACGATATGATGGTACATTCTTTGCTTAGCGGTCAGATACAAACTACGTCCTATGTCCTACGAACCCCGACCACGTGCCCCTACTAGGTCTCTCTACTATACCCCACCCTCCACCCTCCCCCAAGTACAAACCCTTGAGTACATGTGGGCACCACCTAAGTACAGTTACATACCGTTTTGGTTATGTCCTAACATTTCATTTTATTTCATTTTTTTTTTTTTTTAAAAATTTTTTGTTAACGAAAGGGATTAGATCGTCGGGTATAAGAAGATTCACAAGGAGTTGTGTAATCCATAATATCATATCTTAAAGTTTTATCGTTTTTGTTCAGTGTTCTATGTCCACTAGGTTCCGGAACAGAAGTCTTAGAACTTAGAATTATTGTGTGGATTTCTTCTGTTTAGAGAGTTCTTTCGTGAACATAAATTGGTTCAGTATTATCGTTTTTGTATTACCGATAAATAATCAAACGTCACTAATTTTTTTTTAGTGTCAATGACCTTATAAACTTCGGACATATAAGGGAGAACGATCGTGAATGTACCTTGGGTTCAATATCAGTCTTTCAACGAACCGTTCTTACCTTAATTTTACTCTGTAATCTAATTTCAAAACTACAATAGTTCGACTTTATCTATTAGTGTCATTTTACCTAGAATGATTATTTTAATTTTAATAACTGAGACCCCGGTTGTTATAGGACAGAGGTAAAAGTGTGACCTTTATCGACATTTATACTTTTTCAATACTAATTTCTGGGAAATAGATAACCGGTCACGAACCTGTCAGAGACGGGTGGAAACTGTAACACCACGAGTAAAAGGTAAAGTGACTGAGTGGAAAGGAATGGTGAAAGAGTAAAAGGAAGCTAAACTGTTATTGAAGTTCGTGTAATCTTATTTAGGACACCCAAGACCTCAACATAGTTAGTCCCAACGTTCTTTATTCTGGTGGGAAATCTACCAAATTTTCCTCTTTCTAATTATTTACCAACATTTAATGGGTCTTTGATGCTGATCAATTTCCCGAAGGGACCACCGTGATCACCATTTCTCAGACGGATTACTGTGTTCTCTACACCCAAGTCAAGGACCCAACCCTTCTAGGGGACCTCCTCCTTTACCGTTGTGTGAGGTCATATGAACTGACTTCTTAAGATAGTTGTCTCCTCGGACCGTCCGATCTCAGGTACGTCAGTGTTTCTCAACCTGTGTTGACTCATTGACTCGTGTGTGGTGATTAATTTTCAACAATTTTATATTTTTTTTCACTTTCACAATCAGGAAGTTAGTACAAGCTGAGAAACACTGGGGTACCTGACATCGGTTGGTCCGAGGGGACAGGTACCTCAAGAGGTCCGTTCTTAGGATACTACAAATGGGTAAGGGAAGAGGTCCCCTAGAGGAACTGGGTTCCTAACTCGGGTACAGAGAACATAACGTTCGTCTACGAAATGGTAGACTCGGTGATTCCTTCGGGATTTTTAACTATGTTGGTGATTAGAATTTCCATGACTTCCATTGACTTATTTTTGTCCTTGGTACCTCCTCTGCGAATTTCCGTCCTCCACTTTAGTGACTCCCCGAAATCATGGAGATCACTGTTCCACGACTTCTTCCAGACTCCCTTCCTGAGACTGGAAAATGAAGAGGATAGGATTGTAAAGGACGATCACGGAGGACAAACGGATTGGAGTACCTTTCCATCGACCGTTCCCTCGTACTCGTTAAATCAGGTATCTTCAGTTGGAGGGTCCTTTGTCTCGTCCTTTCTTTTCTCACTTTCACCTATAACGACCACTAACACTCTCCCCTTGTTTTGTATTATTGGTCGTATCCTCTGTAACAGGTAGAAAGATCTCTGGAAAAACAGAATCAAACGATACCGAAGAGATTTTCAGACCCATAATATGGTATCTGATCCACTGAATATCTGTCATTTTTAAATAACAAGTATCAAAGTCTCCGATCTTCACGTTCTAGTTCCACAGTAGTACGAGCCAAAGACCACCCACGAGAGAAGACTCAACATCCGACGGTGGAAGAATAACGTAGGAGTGTACCACTTTTCTCTGTTCCCGCGGAATCCCCAATCCTAAAGTTGTACACTTAAATACTACCTGTATTTGTAAGTCTAGTGTCGCGGGAAAAATACTAGTAGACCGAGTGACACAGGACTAGAATACAAGAGAGTTTCCTGTCAGAACACATAGAGTATAGACAAAAGAAATAGTGTCACAAATGACATCAGAGAGTTTGTGACTTTAGTATTAGATATTTTTATATTGACCAAGTATTGACTCTTGGTATCTTGATCACTTGTAACCCTCGTATAGATTTTCGGTTTCGATTTAAATGAAGAAAAGATTAGATCTTGTCTCATCTTCTTAATCTTACTATCTTTCCTTCTTCTACCCGTACCACCAATCTTATGTACACACTACCCTTTCTTACACTAGGTAACCGGACTTAGTAGTAACGGGTAGCTCTGTGTCCTCAAAAACAGACGAAATTAACACTTCATTGATCATTAGACGTCAGGATGTATGAGTCTCTAAGAGTTCGTGTCCTCTTTTCTCTCTCTTTTTTGTCTATCCCAAACAACCTTACTGTTTTGGTGACTCACTTAAGATCCCTCTTTTTATCTCTTTGTAACTGAAACTGTAACGAAAGTTTATTAATAGTGGGTTCGGGTGGTGATGACAACCGACTTTATACGTTACTAGTTCCGTCCCTTACAAAGGATAAAAATTGAAGAAAGTTCATATTAGTATAGGAGGATGTATGTATATGAGATTGGTTCGACCTAAAAACAGTAAAGGAACGAAAAGGTGAGGTTGTGTAAAATGAGTAAAACAAAGAAGTAGAAATAGATAACTTTAAGACGGGTAGACATTTCTAAATAAAGTTATAATGAAGACTAGAAACCACTTTGGGGGATCACCGAGTCTACCATTTCGCAGACAGACGTTACGTCTTCTGGGCCCAAGCTAGGAACCCAACCCTTCTAGGGGACCTCTTCCTTTACCGTCGGGTGAGGTCATAAGAACGGACCTTTTAGGGTACCTAGAGTCTCGGACCATCCGATGGTAGGTACCCCAGCGTTTCTCAACCTGTGCTGAAGTGAAAGTGAAGTGAAGAACTAGTTGAAGATAATGATACATAAGAAGGGTACATTAACTAGTGAAAAAAGTAATAAAATTTCAAATGACATTCTAGAAACTCTCACCTCCGTCCTAGCTTAATTAGAAACAAAAGAGACGTTGGTGATCGTGTCACGAATCCTATGTGTAGAAACCACATTTCTCGGAAACCTAAGGAACAACAAGAACAACAAGTCAACGATTCAGGACAGACTGAGACGTTTGGTTACTTGACGTCGTGTCGTCCGAGGACACAAGAGGTGATTGAGGGTCTCAAACGAGTTTGAGTACTGGTAACTCAGTCACTACGGTAGATTGGTAGAGTAGGAGACAACAGGGGAAGAGGAGAACGGGAGTCAGGAAGGTTCGTAGTTCCAGAAAAGGTCACTCAACCGAGAAGTGTAGTCCACCGGTTTCATAACCTCGAAGTCGTAGTCAGGAAGGTTGTATCACCCACATCGAAAAACAATCACACTAACTGTTGACACCTTAGTAATAATACATACAATTATCTTTGGTACCTTCTACAGGAATCCTCATTCCTAAATTTTACGGTCACCTATACCTACGACTATTAAACTTTTGTAGACAGAAGTATTCTGACTCAAAGGGAGTGTCTTACGATTATGAAGACAATGAAAATACTCGTGAAAAAAGGAATATTCAGTGGATAAAGTATTTTGAAAAATTTTTCAATAGGAGTTTAAGATATTTCTTACTTTTTACTTCTACGACAAGAAAAGATTAAACCCTGACAAGTGGTCATACTAAGGGTCAAACAATGAATGTGGGATCGTCCATAAGAGATAGTGTCCTAGATAAAGGTTTAATGTTCTCTATTATACGTAAGATTAACCAGGAACAATAGGTAGATTTTTGACGTTTACTTTATTAATGAATTGTAAGACGTAAGTTTTAAAATAGGTAAAAATTACTGATTTAAGAAAGTGCAATTTTTTCAAATCGTGAATAGTCGTTAATACTTATATTTTTATTTCGGATTACTACATTATTTTATGTCATATATTTTACCACGTCTTTACATTGACCACCAATTAATTCTCTATTACGGACGTCATGACTTATCACAGTAGGAAACCGTGTTTACAATTCCACTTTCTTTCAGTAATAAAATTCTCGTCTTTTCATTAAATATTTGTATAAATACGACGTCGGACTAAATCCTTATGGTGACCTACTGTTTCTGTTCCTCCCAATACATCTTCTTACCACAAGAACACGGGTAGATGAGACGTTGTCTTACGAAAAGACAAGAATATGCTTCACGAGATAGAACTGAAATAAAAAGAAGAAACATTTTACCTCTTGTGTAGAGACGAAATTAATGAAGTATACTAAAGTTTGATTTCTTTTTCTCTCTTATAACTGTTCAATTCGTCACAATATATTTACACTCTCTGCCGTGTACGTGTGTGTGTGTGTGTTTGTGTCTTGTCTACGTTCGACGTGACCATAACCAAAAAGCCAAAAAAAAAAAAAAAAACTTAACTTCATAAGTACGTAACCTCTTCCTTTACTGTTGGGTGAGGTCATAAGAACGGATCTCTCAGGGTCCCTACCCCCTCGGACCACCCGACGGCAGATACCCCAGCGTGTCTTAGCCAGTGTTGACTTCGCTGAATCGTCGTCGTCGTCGTCGTCGTCCCGACTAAATCAGTAAATCTTCTGTCACATACGAAGTGTTATTAAAAGAATTGATAAGGGACCATATACGAGACCCTGCGTATATACTGATTCTTAATTCCATTTTGTCTCTCGTGAATTTCAATGGGTAAGGACTTTTTTTTTTTTTATATTTGAGTGATCCCTGAACTTACTATATAAAGGATCCAGTGAACATTCTACCTGAGGGGTCCAGTAAAGATTCTAAATTTTAGGGATTAAAATCAACTTTTTATTATAAACTTTATTAAAATCGTGTCCTAATATTTCTTATATTTTAATATATTGTTTACAATTATATATTCTAGTTCGGTTATTCCACTGGTTTATATCTCGTTAATTTTTACAGGAAATTTACTAAAAGTTTTTGTGACATCACTTAGTTTCCGGTCAAATTCTTTCCGAAAGAGACACACTCAACTTTAAAATCAATATCTAGATGATGTCCAACTTTATAATACTAAAGTTCCCTTTTTATACATATATATAAACCATTAAGTCCACTGGTTTTATATAAAGAGTATATATAAACGAGAAGTAAGTATAAAGGTCCGAATGTCGAGGGGTTTGGGAATCTTAAAGGACTCGTTATTCTGGTTTCCCTCGTAGAGAACAATACAAACCATAGAACAGGAGTCAAGAACTGTAGTGAAGTCTTGGTATTTCGACTTTAGCTATAGTACAATGAAAATGTTCAGGGAAAGGTGGTATTGACCCAAACACAAATACTTCTATTGAAAACCTTTCGTTGATTCCTACCCCCGACCAACGGTCCCATTGATTAGTACTTATTTCTCAACTTTGAAAGTCAGGGTAGGGGACTAAAGGTCTCTCCCCGTTCCTCGACGTCCAACTTAGTTAGTCGTTACCGGTTACTCAAGTAGTTGATACGGATACATCACTTCAGAGGTATTTTTAGGTTTTCGTCCCCTAAATCTTTCGAAGATCTAGTCCCTTGGTCTTACAAAAGTACGCGGTAACACGACCTGGGTTTCGAGGTCATCCTGTCTTCCACGAAACAAACCCTGAAGTGGGATACATAGAGAAATAGACCGGTAACTAAACATAGGAAATTATAGGAAACATTATTTAACCATTAGAACACTCATTATCTCAAAGGTCCTACAGGGGGAACCGAGTCGTCATTTCTTAGACGGACGTCACGTCCTCTACGTCCTCTGGACTCAAACTAGGGACTCAGTCCTTCTAGGGGACCTCCTCCTGTACCGTCTTCGACGAATAGTTGGACCTTAGAACTAACCGTAGGACTCAACCTCCTTCAGTAACCTTCGAGGTTAAACAACGACCATCCAGTCCATTATGGGACTCGAATGTTGACCACAAACTCCACCTCCCGTTAGAATACCCTGATTCGGGAGATGGACACCTTAGACTCAGATAAAGACCCATCTATCAAAGTCTTAACTGAACTTAATAGTCTATAGAACTTAAGTCACAGGTTCTTAACGAACAACCATACCCGTTCCGAGGGATGTGTACAACCTTAACCCAGGTCCTTGGGGTTTTAGATCAGTAAATTTAGTTTATTTATAGATCATAAATATTATTATGATCAAAACTATATAATCAGTCACTAATTGGACAACAAACTGTTAGTCAATATTGTTATTATTTCTTAGTTGTTACTATTACTAGTCACTTATGCATATGTATGCCGTGAACCTTCAGACATTACACAATATTACTCTAGTGGGACGAATAAATTGAATATACGTCTCATGTAGTACTCTTTGCGACCTGACCTTCTTTGTGTTCGACCTTAGTTCTAACGGTCCTCTTTATAGATATTGGAGTATATACGTATACTGTGGTGGGACTACCGTCTTTCACTTCTCCTTGATTTTTCGGAGAACTACTTTCACTTTCACCTCTCACTTTTTCAACCGGATTTTGAGTTATAAGTCTTTTGTTTCTAGTACCGTAGACCGGGGTAGTGAAGTACCCTTTATCTACCCCTTTGTCACCTTTGTCACAGTCTGAAATAAAAACCCCGAGGTTTTAGTGACGTCTACCACTAACGTCGGTACTTTAATTTTCTGCGAATGAGGAACCTTCTTTTCAATACTGGTTGGATCTGTCGTATAAGTTTTCGTCTCTGTAATGAAACGGCTGATTCCAGGCAGACCAGTTCCGATACCAAAAAGGACACCAGTACATACCTACACTCTCAACCTGAAACTTCTTCCGACTCGTGACTTCTTAACTACGTAAACTTGACACCACAACCTCTTCTGAGAACTCTCAGGGAACCTGACGTTCCTCTAGGTTGGTCAGGTAAGACTTCCTCTATATAAGACCCTAAAGAAACCTTCCTTACTACGATTTCGACTTTGAGGTCATGAAACCGGTGGAGTACGTTTCTCAACTCAGTAACCTTTTCTGAGACTACGACCTACCCTAACCCCCGTCCTCCTCTTCCCCTACTGGCTCCTACTCTACCGACCTACCGTAGTGACTGAACTAGTTGCACTCAGACTCACTTGAGGTCCTCAACCACTACCTGTCCCTCCGGACCGCACGACGCTAAGTACCCCAGTGGTTCTCAGTCTGTGCTGACTCGCTGACTTCACTTGACTTGGTACATTACTCCAAATTATTCAAAAAAATTACTTATTTATTTGTAATGTCTAAGAGTAGTAAGTAAGTCGTTAAAACAAAGACAAAAGTACACAATATAAAGGAACGTTATTTATCACATGTATGTTTATGTATACACGCGTCCATATGTTAGAGCACCCCCATCTACATAAAACTTTAAGTCTTCAAATAAAATCTTTTCACTATACTTCATATGACTAAACCCCATTGTCGAGTACACCCAGACTTAGTCGTGGAGTACGTTTATAAATGTCATATACCCTTTGTATTTCAAATACTTTATGTTTGGAACCAGTCATATTTAAGTTTAAAACCACTTGACTTATACAACCCGTGGTTTAAACGTCTTTAGGAGAGAAGTCTCGTAAAATCTAAAACCTTAATGTCTACTCCATATCACGGGACATACCATTACTTAGATGGACCTTTACGACCTTTGCTTCCTCTACAGTCAAGTCAGGGACCTATCCCTTCTAGGGGACCTCCTCCTTTACCGTTAGGTGAGGTCATAAGAACGGACCTATTAGGGTACTTGTCTCCTAGGAACGTCCGATGGTAGGTACCCCAACGTTTCTCAGCTTGTACTGACTCTTGTGTGTGTGTGTCTCCCATCGAACACTCACGACGCAATCCAGCGAAGTCAGTACAGGCTGAGACACTGGGGTACCTGATATCTGGTAGTCGGAGGAGACGGATACCTTGAGAGGTCCTTTCTTATGACCTCACCCATCGGTAAAGGATGAGATCCCCTAGTAGGGTTGGGTCCTTAGTTTGGGTGCAGAGAATACAGGTGACGTAACCGTTCGTCCAAGAAATGGTGATCGTGGTGGACCCTTCGGGTCATCAAGAATGGTTCAGATTAACTTTACTGTTTATACTAATATAACCGAAGGAAAGTTAGAAACTTCAAAACAATTGGGGAAAAAATCGACTTCCTCTTCCCGAAATTCAACTGAACTCCAAGGGAACCTTATACCTCCCCTACCAAACCTCAGAAAGACTACCTCGACTTCCGTCTTAGTCTCCGTTGAGAAAGGTACTCCCCTAGAGTCGCTTGATCCATTTGTGGTCGAACTCCTACGGTGTCTCACCCTCTTTCCGTTGAAGAGGTAAAAACGAACCTTGTGTGGTACCGAGTCAGTCTGTGGTCTCAGGACTTCGGACTTATACCTTGTCACGATAAAGACGTAGAATTTTACAACACGGCGAAGTTCTTCGTGTCCCTCCGTCGTGACGTCACCACTCTGGTGAGAGTTCATCTAAACTGGTCATTACGTGTACCTGGTTTTTTTTTTTTTTAGGAATTTAGTGGTACTCTTTTCTAAAAGGGACACCAACCTCATCCCTACCCCCCGAGAGTCCTTAAAGGTCTTCACCCACTTAAACCACCCTCGAACTCTAGATTGACACCAAACCACTTACATTTTTCGATCATTCTAAACTCGTAATTACAATAATACTGAGAAATTATCTCACGTTTGTCCTTATAGGACTCCTTCAAAACCAATGTGTAGGCAAAGGTTCTGAACGTACAAATCCGAATTTTACGTTGAAAATATGGTAGTATTCGATTTCAATAACTGTTATATACTAATAAATCGTCTACACCACCGTCTCCCCACCCACCCAACGTCTTGTTAAACAACAACGAGTCAGAGAGTCAGTACAGGTTGAGAAATGTTGGGGTACCTAACATCGTGCGGTCCGAAGGGACAGGAAGTGACATAGGACCTCAAACGGGTTTGAGTGGAGGTAACTAAGCCACTACGGTAGGTTGGTAGATGAGGAGACAACGGGGGAAGAGGAGGACGGAAGTTAGAAAGGCTCGTAGTCCCAGAAAAGGTCAATCAACCGAGAAGGGTAGTGAACCGTTTTCATAACCTCGACGTCGAAGTGGTAGTCAGGAATGTTACTTATGAGTCTCAAATAAAGGAAGTCCTAACTGATTAAACTAGAGGAACGACAGGTTCCCTGAGAGGTCGTGGTGTCAAACCTTCGTAGTTAAGAAGTCACGAGTCGGAAGAAATACCAGGTTGAGAGTGTAGAAATGTACCAATGACCTTTTTTATATCGAAACTAATATGTCTGAAAACAGTCGTTTCACTATAGAGACGAAAAATTATACGACTGATCCAAACGTATCGAAAAGAAGGTTCCTCGTTCTTAGAAAATTAAAGTACAGACGTCAGTGGTAAGTGTCACTAAAACATCGGGTTCTTTTATTTTAGACAGTGACAAAGGTAACAAAGGGGTAGATAAACCGTACTTCACTACCCTGACCTACGGTACTAGAATCAAAAAACATACAACTCAAAATTCGGTCAGAAAAGTGAGAGGAGAAAGTGAAAGTAGTTCTCCGAGAAATCAAGGAGAAGTGAAAGACGGTGTTCCCACCACAGTAGACGTATAGACTCACTCACTCACTTTAGCGAGTCAGTACAGGCTGAGAAACGCTGGGGTACCTGACTTCGGATGATCCGAGGAGGGAGGTACCCTAAGAGGTCCGTTCTCATGACCTCACCTAACGGTAATATAAAGAGAACCGTCAGAACTAAGGTCGAACCCGAAGTAAGTCGGGTCGTAAAGTGTACTACATGACACGTATATTCAATTTATTCGTCTCACTGTTCTATGTCGGAACTGTTTGAGGAAAGGTAAAACTTGGTCAAGTAACAAAGTACAAGCCAAGATTGACAACGAAGAATTGGACATATGTCCAAAGAGTCCTCCGTCCATTCCACCAGATTATAAGGGTAGAGAAAATTCTTAAAAGACGTCAAAAACACTCGGTGTGTTTCTGAAATAGTATCAGACACTTCGTCTTCATTTACAAAAAGAGCTTAAGAGAACAAAAAAAAAAAAGATACTAGGTTGTCTACAACAGTTAAACTGGAGACGTCTTGGTATGACGGTGGATTTACTCTTGAAAGTAAACCAATTATTAATAAAATCCTATTTTTAAGATCCCCTGGTTTCTTTTACAATATGAAGAGGGTAGGGGTTTGATAGGTTTGTCTTTTTGTCAGTTTTTATGACAGTCACACTTATACACCCAGTTCTTCCTCCCTACCTGAACACGGACCGGTCACTGGTAGGTTTTACAATTAGACCACAAATTCTGTTAGTAAACCAAACAATAAGGTAATCATAAGTGAGAGATTCATTATAAATGGGAAGATTCTTAGTACTAACTGGGTAAAACAAAACACCCCCGTAAAAATGGAGTAAGTCAAGTCAAGTCCCGTCAGCGAGTCAGTACAGACTGAGAAACACTGAGGTACTTGGAGTCATGCGGTCCGGAGGAACAGGTAGTGATTGAGGGTCTCAGGTGGGTTTGAGTATAGGTAACACAGTCACTACGGTAGGTTGGTAGAAATGGAGTAATGACTCATGTAAATTCTTTTTTCTTTGTATAAGTCTCCCTTACTAGTTCCAGTCAGAAAATTCTGTTTTATTTATCTTATTAAACTTTAAAATTAAAGTCTTTCAATAACTTCGTTATATTTTTAGTGACACAAGTAAACATAAATCAACTTACATTTAATTATTATATATAAGTAAAATAAGGGACATTTTCTAAAAATTATGGTCGTTAATATTAGAATCTCTATACCTTAAGTTAATTGATTAAAAAGAAGATTCATAGTTTCAGTAAAAGTTCAAAAGTCATATATTCTTTGTAAAAGAAAAAATTTCTATTAAAATAAATTAACCTCCGATTAATGAAATGTTATAACATGACCAAAACGACATGTAGTTGTACTTAGACGGTGTCCATATGTGTACAAGGGGTAGGACTTTTGGGGAGGGTGGAGGGAGGGGTATGGTAGGGAGACCAGTAGGGTCACGTGGTCGGGGTTCACAGGACATAGTACGTAGTTTAATCTACGTTGACAAATATGATTCTCTTGTTCGATTTGGGTTTTTTGTACGTTTCTGTATAAAATTAAACTTTTTTTACAGTCACCTTTGGTGGAATATTTCTATATAGTCAAACGTCGGTGTTTTCGGTTAACATTATAGTCCTTTAACGGTGTTATTCTTAAATAATTCCTTTCTCACCGTAGTGAATATAAGTGACTTACGTTAGTAAACAATAGTGAGATCAGACAGACAAGATTAAACAAAAACTATTCGGTGATTATACCAAGGATAGTGAAGAGAAGTTTCGAGAAAAATGCCCCAAAAGAGAAACAAGATCTCGTAACGGTGATCATTCTCTAAAGTTAACACACTTTCTTTCTTACCGATTTTTAAGACAACTAAGTAACAATTGGTCTCTCGTGACTTATCAGTGGACTCTTAATGTACCTTATCATTGTCTAAACTCTGACTTTCTTTCTTTCTTTTATTTACATTTATAATCACTTGAGTAAAAGGGACATTCTCATAACTAAAGAAAGTAGAACGAACTATTTACCCTACGGATTCGTTTTTAGGTTTAGATTTCGGTAGTTAACTTGTCCTTAGTCCTCACCTCATCTCCTACCCACTTTACTACTTACAATGAAACAATTTTCTTCTTTTTTACGTTAGGAAGAACTACTCCCTAAGTAGTAAAAAGAACACAAGTTCGGTAGAATTATTCGTAAACTATTTACGGGTAAATCCATATTCTCTTTTTAATACAAATTTTAAATCAAGTACCCAGTAGAAAGTTTATAAAGTAATATTATTTATTTTGTTGAAATAGTGTAAGGGACATACTAATAAATTACGGAACCGAAATTGAAAAGATTATCATTATCTCTTTATGATTCTTAAAAGTAGTACTTGTTATCGTTTAAATACTATTTTGTCACATAGTATATATAAAGAAATCGTTGTAACTCTTGTCAAATATACTTTGAAAGTGGTGTCTATAACCAGAGTCCTCTATCGGGTAATAAGGTTGACGTATATACGTCTCAATTCTACTTCGATAAGAGGGTCCTTAAGATATTATAATTTTACACTCCCCAACACTTTTAATATTTTAGACACCTTACTTCAAACTCTTATGTTTACAAATGTTGACAATCACATGTACGGTCGATAGTATGTATATGTATACCTTCAAAGTCTTACTTAACCTTCTCTATTTTCTTGTTAGTGCCAAAGAGAGTAAAGTATATCTTTCGATCAGAAGGGTAAATAGAGGTAACTCATCCAACAGATAAGGTCTATCAACACGATCTTCCGTAAAAAGATCGTTTTAACATAATATAAGTCGTACTTTTATTTTCCTATTTGTTTCTAAATAACTTAAAAAATAACCGGTCTAACCCTTCTATATTAGATAAACTTTTTTTTATGTACATTTTCATTTTATAATACACGTGTTGGATTTTCAGAAGTCACCATAGATTTATAAACAAGGTGAGTAACGTTATCATATGTAAATTATAGAATCGTTTATTGGTTATAAAACATACTGAAATGACTCTTTTTTTATCGTAAACTAGACTGGTGTAGGAATTATTCATTTTGATACTCCCTCACTCTTTACTTATTAGACAAACGTTTCTGTAGAGACAATTCATCCTTTTCTTTATATTAAATCTACTGTAATGTCCGTTGTCGATGAGACTTAAATCAAGGATAAGACACCGTCCTTCAAATGTCATATTCTTATACATTAATAGTTTTATACGGTCGTTCCATAATGCTCATGGGGACGAAAAACTTTCAAACGAAATTCATTAAAGTGAAACGAATTTTCGATGTAATTATGGTCAAAAGGAATTACCTTTCTTTAGGTTTGTTCCAAAATGAAAATACCCTTTTTTCACTTTTCGTTTTTATCACGAGTCATAAACAAAAGATCGTTCGATTTCCGTCGTGTGTGGGACTCGTTCTCTTCACCGTGACGGTTCGAGGAAGGGTCTGTCGATGTGAACCGGAGAGTCGTAGTTCAGTGGTCTCGAAACTTGACACAGACACTCACAAACACAAAATAGAACTAAATAAAACACATAGACAATCGTTCTACACTATTCTACACTATTCTAGTAACGGTAAAACCTTATCTCCTACCCTCTTGGACACAATAACAATAGTTACAACAGAGGTTTAATGTTTAGACGATGTCTTCGAGTCTCTCTCGTCTACTGAACAGGCACAAACGTATTGATCAGTTACTGTCTCAACCTTAAGTCTGGGTCTATAATAAGTTGATTCAAACGGACTTTCCTTCATGGAATCGAGAATTGTCACTCTGTAGTTAGAACCCCTTACCCATATTACGTCCCAATAAAGTGACTCTCGTCCCTCTCTCGTAATCCAGACGTCATAAAACTTAAAAGGGTAACAAATTCCCTTTATCTCATTTTTACAGTCGGAAGAATGGACCTTTACAAATAGAGTTTACTTCATTATGATCGACTTTAAGGACGTACCCAGAAACGGTACACTCGTGTGTGTCTACTGTTCCCTTTTCAGTAAGACCCTAACGTCTCGTAGTAATTTATAAAACGTTTTCCAATTTTTATATTATTATTATGAAAAAGGTTCTATCTAAATCCACCAGTCTCTATTAAACAAGTAATTCAATCTCTCAGTGGTTAATAGAGATCACCCAAATCGTCGACCTGTATAAATTAAACACAGTAGGTCTGTACTGAAAGAGTTATTTGAATGTCTGTTTATTTTGATGAGAAATTACGACACGTACTAGTAATTAATGTTTTCCGTCGACTACAAGGTTCTTACAATATACATAAAGTGGAGTGAATTACTTTAGTATCATAACAAAGGAAACATAAAGAGTAAGTTTTAATGTTGTGGTCGAGACCTATACGTAGACGTCACAACATACACTTTATTAAACGTGGTCTTTTACACCGACAAACTGATGAAATAAATCAGTTTAAACTAGATCAATTAATCATGACAACATGGTGAGAAAGTATACCTTTTGTTAAGTACCCCCCCCCCTGATTTTACCCCCCGACAACGAGTGGGAACCTAGAGAACGATTACAAAAACTAACTTCTCTCTAAGATAATTAAAACCTTTTAGGGAATGTGTAAATGAGATTATACTACTCGTGAAAATTTTAATCTCACTCCTTTAGAATGTTTTCGTTTTAACTGGTGGACACCGATAGAGGAATAGTGATGAAGAATGTACTTAATGTGAATGACAATTCAATCCTACGGGATCTTAAGGATCATGAATGGGATTATTCAAGTACTCCATTTACACTGGTTTACCTCCCTAGGATGAAATTAATACACGAACACACGGTTATGTAAACATTTTAAACATTACACAAGTAATGTCGTACAACCACGACCCTTCGTGGTAATTCCATTGAATTGATCTCCTTTTACTCCAGGTGTCTTCGACCGAACACTGTCTTAATCCTGGTCTTAGTTATTAAAGAGAGAGGGGTAGGTCTTACATAAGATTCAACGTGGAAAAATTAAAATAAACTTCTATACCCTTTGTATTAATAGATAAAAGAAACATGATAGATAAGTAAATTCTTTACACCAGTACATTTTATAAAGGACTTTTTACACTAAATTCTCTGTCAAAGACTCCTGTTAAATCCAAAATAACATTCGTACGAAAAATAACATTATGAGAAGACATAGGATACCTTGTGAAGATATACAAATAATAATTTTAAGTAAAGAATGTGAATTGTAAGTCCACGTATAATACATTAAATCTTTCTAAGTAACTTTCTATTTATAAATTACAAAAAAAATTTAGATACCTTGTTTCTTTTACTAGTAGTTTGTTTTAGGATTTTATGAATACCTCATATCACAGGGGAAAACCTTTCCTAATTCCTGTTCTCTTTTTCATCCCCTTTTTGGGAAAACAAAAGACTATAACTTACTTTTATGATTTACTATTACGAACAAAACGAATTGGAGTACAGTAAAGTACATACGAAGTGTCATAATGATATGTGACTGTAATTTACGGAGTCCTACGGTAGGGGTTAACTTACAAAGAATATATTCATTTTTGTTAAGTATTAAAATACTTATACCTACTAACCACATCTTTTATCGTCGAATCTTAAACCGTAAACCCCAAAATATTGTAAGATTTGTATGTATAACGTCCGAGAAGAGAAAGATTTGTGAAAAGAAAATTTATGAGAAAAGAGTAGAAGAGAGAAAAGGGAAAAGGCAGAGTGTAGAAGAGGACATATACGATCACAAAGGAAGTTAGTCAGGATAATCTAAGGGAAATGAAGGAAGGAAACTATAAAAGAATAACTTCCATGATCTATGACACCACTAATTCCCGAGACTTAAGTGTCCTACCGATTCTATCTATCCAAATAGTGTCTAATCGTCACCTCGGTCAATGTGCAAGAATCACGGAGACTTCACCTTTACCGAAGTATCATATCATCGGGTTCAGTAAGAAACTTTGTCCACGGGAATTAAAAAGAAGTTGATTTACATCATACCAAAATTACTATACCGAATTTAAAGGAACTAAGTCCAAAGGTTGTCCGTGTAGGTTCCCCAAAGACCTAAGTTTCCCCCTTCCCCTGATCTCTCTATCTTTACTAATTCTAAAAATTTCTTCGGAACCGTCTATGTGTTTTATTTTGGAGGCATAGTTGGTTTTTCTCAGGGACTTGGTCAATCTATTGTCTGGTTATTTGTCTCCACTCTCTTTAAAGTTCATTTTGTACATCTGTACATAAAACTACCAGGTCCGAATTATTGTAATGGCGAGTGAAGTCTGGAGAACCGGAACATTTATTACGATAGGTTTTAATTTCCAACTGACTGGACTAACAATAGTCATCCTTACTCGAATTTATTATGTAACCATCCGTAAAATAAAACTTAGGAGTCATAGGTCTTCTCCGACTTCGGAAAAGGGTTGGTTGGTGACCTATAAGAACCTGTCCTGAGAAGAGAGAATTTCTTTTTATCATACCATGGAAACAAAGTTGTCAACATTTCTACTGTGAACAATTGTATCCTTTAACAGGTCTTTCCCAATACCCATCGGAAAGTCAAGTCAAGTCAAGTCAGTGAGTCAATACAGACTGAGAAACGCTAGGGTACTTAACTTCGTGCGGTCCGGAGGGACAGGTAGTGGTTGAGGACCTCAAGTGAGTTACAGTGCAGGTAGCTCAGCCACTACGGTAGCTCGGCAGAGTAGGAGACAGCAGGGGAAGAGGAGGACGGGGGTTAAGGAGGGTCGGAAATTCGTAAGTAAAGAAACGAGGAACATTTATTTCAAACACAATAGTCTTCGGAAAAGAAAAATCTGAGCACAAGAAGTTTTACACTGGACTAGATAATTTAATTTAGTAGTAGTTTGTGCAAAACCCAACTCACCGTGAATTTTTATGAGTATGACCTACGAACCCTGACCACGTGACCCTGCTGGGTCTCCCTACCATGCCTCTCCCTCCCCCCAAGTCCTACCCCTTGTACACATATGGACACCGTCTAAGTAAAACTACATACCGTTTTGGTTATGTTATAACATTTCATTAATTTGAGGTTAATTTTATTTATTTAAATATATTTTTTGTTTTGTTTTTTCAAGAGTATTTGTGATATGACGTAACAAGAAAATCTTTACTTTGTTATTACCCGAACACCTTTTATTATTGTGGTATGAACTAAATAGAGTGGAATTCTGAGTCTACGGTTGTATACCCTTGTATCTTCGATTCTATAAGAACAAGGAAACAAATGTATCTTATCATTGAATGACAAATAACTGGTATAAAACACATAGTAGAAGAATCGTTAATATAATGATTCGAATAACACAAAATATATCATCTTGACTGTATAAGCGTTCGTGTAAAAGTCCTTTTATTTCTGCTGAGGGTACTAGTCAAGTCAAGTCAGTGAGTCAGGACAGGCTGAGAAACAGCCTGAGTAGGACAGGCTGAGTAGAGTGCACGACCATTTCATTACGAGTTTCAAAAACTCCGGTCCGAAGTTGTTATGCACTTGGTACTTAAAGGTCTACAAGTTCGACCAAAATCTTTTCCGTCTCCTTGGTCTCTAGTTTAACGGTTGTAGGCGACCTAGTACCTTTTTCGTTCTCTCAAGGTCTTTTTGTAGATGAAGACGAAGTAACTGATACAGTTTCGGAAACTGACACACCTAGTAGTGTTTGATACCTTTTAAGACTTTCTCTACCCTTATGGTCTGGTGGACTGGACGGAGAACTCTTTGGATATACGTCCGGTCCTTCGTGGTCAATCTTGACCTGTACCTTGTTGTCTGACGAAGGTTTATCCTTTTCCTCATGCAGTTCCGACGTATAACAGGAGGACAAATAAATTGAATATACGTCTCATGTAGTACTCTTTGCGACCCGACCTCCTTCGTGTTCGACCTTAGTTCTAACGGCCCTCTTTATAGTTATTGGAGTCTATACGTCTACTGTGGTGGGACTACCGTCTTTCACTTCTTGATTTCTCGGAGAACTACTTTCACTCTCTCCTCTCACTTTTTCAACCGAATTTCGAGTCGTAAGTCTTTTGATTCTATAACCGTAGGTCAGGGTAGTGAAGTACCGTTTATCTACCTCTTCGTCACCTTTGTCACCGACTGATAAAAATACCCGGGGTTTTAGTGACGTCTACCACTAACGTCGGTACCTTAATTTTCTACGAATGAGCAGTCTTCCTTTCAATACTCGTTGGATCTGTCGTATAATTTTTTGTCTTTGTAATAAAACGGTTGTTTCCAGGTAGATCAGTTCCGATACCAAAAAGGTCATCAGTACATACCTATACTCTCAACCTGATATTTCTTTCGACTCACGGTTTCTTAACTACGAAAACTTGACACCACAACCTCTTCTGAGAACTCTCAGGGGACCTGACGTTCCTCTAGGTTGGTAGGATTTCCTCTAGTCGACCAACAGGTAGGTTCGTCGACCTGTACCTCTAAGTCAGGTAGGATTTCATCTAGTAAGGACCCACAAGTAACCTTTCTGACTACAACTTCGACTTTGAGGTTATAAAACCGGTGGACTACTCTTCTCGACTGAGTAACCTTTTCTGGGACTACGACCCTCCCTGACCCCCGTCCTCCTCTTCCCCTGCTGTCTCCTACTCTGCCAACCTACCGTAGTGGCTGAGTTACCTGTACTTAAACCCATTTGAGACCGTCAACCACTACCTGTCCCTCCGGACTCAAGATACTATCAATCTAGATATATTCGAATTAACTTTGATAAATCTGGATTAAACAGAAGTTTAACGGTACTTAACATATGTAGAAGGGTGAGACAACAATGACTGACTTTGACATTGAGAATTTACCGGAATTGTGGAGATTTAACGGTATTAGTTTAAATACTAACGAACACTATTAAACATTAAAGAGAAACTTATGACGAACGGAAATAACATCTTCACTTTGACTTACCTTTGGTACTTACATTTATTTACCTCATTTTATACAGAAAGATTATATATAAGAGTTAATAGATCTTGCCAAAAGATTAAATTAAAAGAAACCAGGAAAATTTTTTCCAGTGAAACCCCAGTAGAAAAGAAGAGAGAAACATAAGAGAGAGCTCCATTCTCTAATGCAGATAGTATGTCGTAATAGTTAACGACGTGCGGACGGAGACGTTCATATGACACAGTAAACAAGAGTGAAGAACAAGACCTATAAATAACGAAGTATTTTTTATGAGATTTTGAACTACTAAATTTGACCGAACTTTGTTGTTGTAAAAAGAAGAGAAGAAAACGGCGAAGAACAATTATGATCACCATCATTCTCAACATCATCATTATCACAATATAAAATACTTAAACACCCACTTTTTAAACTGTTCTCGAACCGACCCACCAAGTTGAGACTGGATGTACCGTATTCAGATCCGTCAACTACGACCTCCTGGATACATTTTATACTAAAGAACTGTGTTTATAGAAGACTATAGAACCATGAGGAACTGAAGAGGGATAAAGAAGTTGACCACAGAGTAAATCGGTGCTGAAGAGACACACCGGACCCGAAGAGTGTCGAACCATCAGAGTCTCCCTAGTGCGAAGAATATACCATCGACCGAAAGGGGTCTCGTTCACAAGGGTCTCCGGGTCCGTCTTCACCGTTCTGAACGACACTGGATCGAAGTCTTGAGAATCTTGTAGTGAAGAGGGTGTGACTTAATCACTTTGTACAAAAATTCAATCGGAAGTAAGTTCTTTTCCCCTCTTTATCTAAGACGGAGAGGTATTTACCTACCATCTACCCTAAGGGTCCACCACGATCACCATTTCTTGGACGGACGGTTACGTCCTCTGTATTCTGTACGTCCAAGTCAGGGAACCAACCCTTCGAGGGGACCTCCTCCCGTACCGTTGGGTGAGGTCATAAGAACGGACTTCTTACGGTACCTGTCCTCGGACCGTCCGATGTCAGGTATCCTAACGTTTCTCAAACTGTGTTGACTTCACTGAAACGTGTGTGTACTTCCCTACCATATGTGTATATTCCCTCCCTTTCTTAAGTACTACCGGTAGAACTTCTGTTAGAGGGTGTCTAGAGGTTGAAAAACTCCCGTTTTACGACACAATAATAAGTAGAAATAAAGAAGTCACGGAACATCTTACGACCATATAGGAACCCAAGTCATTTACTTATTCACTGACTGATATCAAGAGTCTTTTAAGTTATAGGGAGGGTTTTTCTCAATGACTTAAATGTTAACGGATGATTTATGGAGATAGACCGTAGAGAAAGACCACAGATTTTAAGATGTCCGGGTTTCACCTCGAGTACTTTTATCGAAGAGAATAGAGTGGTATAAGGGTCAGTACGACCGAGTTATCGATTCTTAGGACCTCAGGTGGTAAAAATGTCGGAAGGTGTAAGTAGTCGAAGAAAACTAAGTAGGAAGAGAGTAGACAGGGGAGGAAAGGTCAGGAAACCGATGACTTCGTAGAGTGTGGGAGGATTGAAGAGAAAAGTTGATAGTACTATCGAAAGATTAAAAGAAAGAGAGGTGGGACTGGAGATAATAAATAGGACATGACGGTTAATTTAAAAACATTAGGTATCGAGACTAGTGCAGTGAAGAGTTGAGGTACGATAACACCCAATGTCATGGGTCAGTACGTACTAGTACGAAACACAAACACACTTTCAGGACAAACGACGGGTAACCATCCACTTATGACTTCGGGAGTCAGAACAATCTATCGTTCACTCGGAAGATCTCCAAGGGCATCGTTCGACGTGACACAAAACATCACGGTAAAACAAAGACACAGGGAAACAGAGACACAGAGAGTGACAGAGAAAGAAAGAGAAAGAAAGAGACCTAGAGAGACGGAAACAGAGAGTTAAACAGAGAGTGAGAGAAACATATACGCACACACACAGACACACACATACACACAAACACACAGACACACACACACACATCCACATACACACACTAAAGAAGTGACTTGTAAATCCCTCCCTGATATAACACACACAAATACAAAGTTCTCGGGTTGCGTCATGGAATGTGTATTATCCATAGATTTTTATACACTATTTTTCTAATTTTTTTACTTACCACCGTATAATAATGGATACGGACCTATTTAGTACACATTACCTATCCGTAGTCCCTTTTGACGTAACCCTATCTCCACGAAAACTTTCGAAGGTAAGAGTACAAAGTCACGGTATCAAGTACCCGGAATGGGACCGAAGAGTCCTAGGAGTGATCATACACGATCAACTGCCTAAGGAACCTCCATCGGTACTTATGTAATTTGATATAAATTCTAACACACATGAGTACAGGGAACCGATCCCTACTCGTAGTAGTACCCTGTCCCCCGTGACCCGAAGAGGATCAAAACTCTGACACACCGTTTTCTCCCCACCGTTAACCTACCACTCTTTATGGACCGTTTCAAAGAGGAAAAGAATGGGTCTCAAGTGGGAGAAACGGACTAAACGTTGGGTCTTAGAAAATCCATGGTTTAACGGACGTAAGTTTGTAGAGATGGTAAAGAGGTACGTATTTAAAAGTGAGGACGAGACGGAAAGGAAAGAAGAGAAAAAGATTTAGGAAATAATGACTTTCACAGTATAAAGTGAAGTTTTGGTCTTATTGTTATAGTTATTCACCAGTAAGTGAGACCCCCCAACCGACAACAATAATAGAATTGTAAATTATTTCAAATATGTGAAAGTTTTTTAACACAAATAACACACACAAAGATCATATATCGTATTATTAAACCATAAACATATATAACATAATACTTTTAGGGGTGTTAATCAAATCAATAGTGGGTAGTGGTGTCAAAGTTGAAAAAATAACTTTACTTTTGAAAATTATAAATGAGAAAATCGTTAAAAATCTATAACTTATATCATAATAATAGATATCAATACAACTTATAATCTATGGGTCCTGAATAAGTAAAATATTGACTTTCAAACATGGAAAACTGAGTGAAGTGTGTAAAGGGGGTGGGAGTAGGGGTAGAGACCGTTGGTGGTTAAACAACAGATATAGATAATGCATAAAAATATAAAATCTAGAATGTATATTAATTTTAGTATACCATAAACAGAAAAAGACATACTGAATAAAGTGAATCGTATTACGGGAACTCTTCCAAATAGGTACAACAGTGTTTAAAGTCCCTACGAAAGAAAAATAACGACTCATTGTAAAGAAACGTATACGTATATATATAGACATATATACAGAAACATACACACATATACCGTGTATAAATAGGTGAGTAGAAAGTTGTTCAACGAAGGTACAGAACCGATGACATTTATTACGATGTTGTTTGTGCCCCCATGACCATAGATAAGTTTAATCAAGTAATATAATAATACAATTAAAATATTTATAGTGGGAACAATACACCCTTTCTGTACTGGATTTTCCCATATAGAAATAGATAACGTTAAACATTACAGACCATCACACAATGTATGTCCATACAAAATAAGCTTAGAGTCGTTATAGTATACGATCAATAGTGAAAAATAGAGACTTAGAGTCAAAAGTATAGACTTTTTTTACCCCTGTCATTATGGTTAACGTTTTACAAAAATACCTCTCATTTAATCTATTATATATATTTGGTGAATGTCATGTTCAAACAAAGATAATTCACAATCAAGGGTGAATCTGATCAACTCTTAAATAAATAAATTGACAAGACACGGAATCCAGAAGTAGACATAGTACACTTTGTACTTATTGTTTTGTCTATATTTCTGGAATCTTATCACGGAACATTTGATGTCACGGAACGTTTGAGTTATTTACAATACATAACCATAGTCACAATACCGTCTAACCTGAAACGTGTAAAAAAGTCGGAATACAAAAAAAAAATACGTAAGAAACATCAAATGGTATTTCTAGTTTTATAGAATGTAAAAATAGTCACAGAATATTTCTAAAACAGTGTCACTCCCTCACTGATGGCTACTACTTCTCACAGTGAAGATGTACGTATACGAAAATGTAAAATCGTCTTTATCGTTTATATCATAAAATAAACGGAATATAACTATGAATTTAATCTTTAGAATATGTAAAAATAAATTACGATTGAAGATAAATGTGAACAGAAATACTCTTGTCTGTAAATTCTTCTTTACTGATTTCCCTTACCCTTTCCTCGGCACCTCCTTTCAGTCTTAAAAGTTCTGAACGATATTAGGATCCTTTCAAGGGACTTAAAAAAGCAAGTCATCATGATGAAAATTTTAGTCGGTGGAAGAAATCGGTCCGACGAAACGTTTTAGAGTCTCTCTCACGGTAAAACGAAAAGAGTGGAAAAAATTTTTTATTTTTAACACATATAAATTACAAATTTTGTATTACGATAAAAATATATTTATGTATATCACTTTACTAACAATGTCATTCCGATTAATCATATAGGTAGGGAGTGTATCAATGGTAAAACACACATACACGCCATTCTTGTTGACTGTAGATGAAAATAAAAAATTGAAATAACTTCATATCAACTAAATGTTACAACAAAATAAAAAAGACATGTCATCACTAATTCATTATGTATATAAATAATAAAAGGTATAAGAAAAGGTAATACTATATGGTGTCCTATAAGGGACCATCGAATATGTCATTTCTTAGACGGACGTTACACCCTATGTGTCCAAAATAGGTACCCAACCCTTCTAGGGTACCTCTTCTTATGGTGAGACATAAGAACGGACCTCTTAAGGTACCTGTCTCCTCGGACCACCCAATATCAGGTATCCCAACGTTTCTCAGTCTGTACTAATTTACTGATTGTGAAAGTGAAAGTAACTAACATCAAGGGACATGATATGTTACTCTAGAACAACAAATAGGTAGGATATATTTTACTCAGACGATTAAGGTTTGAAGGTTAAGAAGGGAGTGAGTGGGATGAGGGGGAACCGTCGGTCTTCAGATAAGAGATACATAGACTGAGACAAAAAGAAAACGTCCATACAAATAAAAACAGTATAAAAACTAAGGTATATATTCACTATAGTATACCGTAAACCGAAAGAGAAAGAATGAAACATACTATTAGAGATCTAAGTAGGTACAACGACATTCACCGTAATACAGTAAGAAAAAATACCGACTCATCATAAGGGGACACATATACTCAAATATACGACAACAAAAAGTCAGTGGTTCAGCACAGATTGAGAAGTACTGGGGTGTCTGACGTCGTGTGGTCCGGAGGGACAGGGAGTGGTAGAGGGTCTCAAACGGGTTCAAGTACAGGTAACGGAGTCACTACGGTAGGTCGGTCGAGTAGGAGACAGTAGGGGAAGAGGAGGGTGGAAGTTAGAAAGGGTAGTAGTCCCAGAAAAGGTTACTCAGTCGATAAGTGTAGTCCACCGGTTTCATAACCTCTAAGTCGAAGTCGTAGTCAGGAAGGTTTCTCATAAGTCCTAACTAAAGGAAATCCCAACTGACCGAACTAGAGGAACGACAGGTTCCCTGAGAAGTCGTTCTCAGAAGAGGTCGTGGTGTCAATAAATAAAACATAATGTTCATCTTTATATATTAAAAATAAATGTATATTTAGGTCGAAACAGACCTATATACGGGTCCTCAACAACTTATATACGGGTCGACCTAGTATACCATTAAGTTAAAAATCAAAAAAACTTCTCGGAGGTATGACAAAGGTATCACCCACGTTATTAAATGTAATGGTGGTTATCACATTCTCCCAAGGGAAAAGAGATGTGGGACAGGACGTAAGTAATAAACATCTGAAAAATTACTATCGGTAAGACTGACCACCCTCCACCATGAAGTATTATCATAACTAAGTGTAAAGAGATTATTAATCACTACAATTTATAAAAAATACACGAGCAACCGGTCGACGTGACTTCAAATGAGAAAATGATTGTCGTTTAAAGAGTCGAAAGAAAACTCCAAAGGTACTACTATCGTTCCAAAGTAACAACACCAACAATGGTAGGGAATAATAATAGGTAAAGATGAAAAGATCTATTATGTGTCTTATTATGAGTACCCCCGGTTACTTTACATGGAGTCTCACTACACAATGTCCTCCAACGTAAAGATACCATTACTACGTCTCAAAGAAGAAGTAAAAACATTCTTCTGTGTCACTTGATCTAAACAGAAATTAATACTTTTATAGGTAGGTATCAAGAAGTCCGTGAGACAGATGGTCTAGATTAGGGAACTTAGATAGGGAGTGGAGGTCATTTATTAGTATGCCCTAAACTAAACCCAATACAGACTTACCGGATCAATAAAAGGGATAAAAGAAGTAAAATTCGGACTTAAGATGTTTTTCCTCGAGTACTAGACACGGTGTCAGTCGAGGTCCAGAACAAAAACGGTTGAGATATTTCGAAGAGGTAGGAAACCGACGTTTCTTGTATCAGTTGTAAAGTCATAACTAGTAGACCAATACAGGTACACATCTCAGTAGAGAACCCAACAACCTTTTCCCATAAACGATATTGGTCACATAAGAGAACTGTTTTGAGACAACCGGAAACAACACGAAGTAAAACATGAGATTCCCGTTTGAACGGACACTGAGGTCCATAGAGAACTAGAGGATGAAAACGTAAGGTCAGGGGATACTACTTTTCGTGTAGAAAGAACCACAGTCAAGATCTTCCAGAACATCCAGAAGTATCTTGACCAGTTGAAATCGAAGGAGTCGTAGTTACCAACCCCGTATCTGAACCTAATGATACTACAACTTATCATTGTAAAACGGAACCTTTATTTGACTCTAGTAAGTCAGTAAAAATTCCAACGTGGATTCATGACACAAAACTTGATAAAGCAACTGAGACTCCCGATGAGGTAAAGAAGATTCCCTAAAAACGTGTGTCATCATCTATATTACTAGTAGACTTGTTTTAAACGGGTAAGGGTAGGTAAAATCAGGTAACTAAGGATTCTACAACTACAAATCAGAACGACAGAGTACCACTGGTACAGGTTAAATGGAACTAATCACCTGGATTGTAAAGTCCAAGGATACGTTATAAGAAAAAATGTAGTAGCCTGAAATGAAAGTGGTAGTCCGTGTAGGTATTGACTCACAGTAAAGGTAAAACCCGGTCGGAGAAGTAAGAGAGATCTCGACAATTATTAACGGGAGACGAGAAGAGGTCATCGTGTAACCTGTGGAAGATTGGACTCCCCGAGTAGAGTAGAAACGGAAAAGCATGACAGTTAACCCAAGAGATACGTTCTTATGACCTCACCCAAAGGTAAAGGAGGAGGTTTGTTTCGATTACCTCCACTATCTTAAGGTCAACTTGATAAATTTTAGGATTTTCTCTACGACAATATTACGACGTGAATTATACAGTCGTTTAAACCTTTTGAGTCGTTACCGGTGTCCAAACTATTTTTGGTCAAAAGTAAGGTTAGGGTTTCTTCCCGTTACGAATTCTTACAACTTTGATGGTATGTTAACGTGAATAAAGTGTATGGTCGTTGTATTACGAATTTTAGGAAGTCCGATCCGAAGTCGTCATGTACTTGATTCTTAAGGTCTATATGTTCGACCCAAAACTTCTCCGTCTCCTTGGTCTCTAGTTTAACGGTTGTAAACAACCGAGTACCTCTTTCGTTCCCTCAAGGTCTTTTTGTAGACGAAGTAACTGATACGATTTCGGAAATTGACATACCTAGTGTTTTTCGACACCTTTTAAGAATTTCTCTACTCTCATGGTCTGGTGGAAAGGATGAAGGACTCTTTGAACATTACTCCCAGTTCTTTGTTGTCAATCTTGTTCTGTACTTTGTCCCCTGACTAAGTTTTAACACTTTTCACATACTATTCAGACATATATTAGTGGAATAAATTGAAGGGACCACCGAGTCTACCATTTCGCAGATAGATGCTACGCTCTCCGGGACCAAACTAGGGACCCAACCCTTCTAGGGAACCTCTTCTTTTACCGTTAGGTGAGGTCATGAGAACGAACCTTTTAGGGTACCTGTCTCCTCGGACTATCCGATGTCAGGTACCCCAGCGTTTCTCAGTCTGTACTGACTCACTGAAGTGCAAGTTAGTGGAATAAATTGAAGACACGTCTCATGTAGTACACTTTACGGTCCGACCTACTTAGTGTTTAAGTTTAGTTCTAACGATTTTCTTTATAGTTGGTTGAGTCTATACGTCTACTATGGTAAGATTACCGTTTTTCACTTCTCCTGGTTTCTTAGAGAACTACTTCCACTTTCTCCTCACTTTTTCGTCCGAATTTCGAGTTGTAAGTTCTTTGATTCTAGTACCGTAGTCAAAGGTAGTAAAGTAGTTTTTTCTTACCATTTTTAACCTTGGTCACTGTCTAAAATAAAGAACCCGAGACTTTAGTGACGTCTGCCACTGACGTCGGTACCTTTAATTTGCTACGAACGAGGAACCTTCATTTCGATACTGTTTGGAACTATCATATAATCTTTCGGCTCTGTAGGGAAACTACTAGTTTTAGACATATCAGCTTCGACATCAAAAAGGTCATCAGGACATATTTACACCCTCAACCTGGTATTTCTTCCGACTCGTGGTTTCTTAACTACACAAGTTTGACAACACGACCTCTTCTAAAAACTCTCAGAGAACCTGACGTTCCTCCAGTTTGGTCAGTTAGGATTTCCTTTAGTTAGGACTTATAAGTAACCTTCCTGACTACGACTTCGACATTGAGGTCGTGAAACCGGTGGACTCCGTTTCTCGACTGAGTGACACTTTTCTGGGACTAGAACCTGTTAAACTCCCGTCCTCCTCTTCCTCCACTGTCTTCTACTCTACAATCCATCGTAGTGGTTGTGTATCTGTACTCAAATTCGTTTAAGACCCTGACGGGTCCACCGTGTTACCATTTCTTAGACGGACGTTTACTTCCTCCGAACCCTCTGAGCTCAAGTTAGGGACCCAGTTCTTCTAGGAGACCTCATCCTTTACCGTTAGGTGAGGTCATAAGAACGGACATTTTGAGATACCTGTCTCCTTGGACCGTCCGATGTCAGGTACCCCAGTGTTTCTTAGTCTACGCTGATTCTCTGACTCGTACGTACGTGACCCTCTATCACCTCCTGACTTTTTTCGGACCACACGACGTCAGGTACCACAGTGTTTCTCGACCTGTACCGATTTGTTATCGTTACTTTTATAGTGTTATCACAAACGGAGTTTTCATTAGACCCAATATAGAAAGAAAGACTAAACAGAAGGAGTGGATGTTCCAGGACATACAGACCGGATACGGTGGGAGAAGTGTAAATAGAGGAATGAGAAGGGACTCTCGGTAGGAGAGAGAAAGGTCAAGGGACTTGTGGAGCGAGGGAATACTGGTGACATCTACTGAAAGGGAGAGGGACTTTTCGAGAAAGGAAGAAATAAACCGATTGTAGAAAAGAAAGAAAGAAAAAAAAAATTAGTTCTTTTGGTAGACAAGGTCTGAAATTTTAACACATTAACAATCAAAGATTCATTAAGGAAAAAAAAAAGTTTAACTTCATATGAATTAAATGTCACAACACAATCAAAGTTCATGTGTCGCGTCACTAAGTGAGAACACACACACATAAGAAAAAGTCTAAGAAAGGGTATTATTCAGTGATTTACTACGATTTCGAATTTGAGGTCATGAAACCGGTGGAGTACGCTTCTCAACTGAGTAACCTTTTCTGAAACTACGACACTCCCTAACCCCCGTCCTCCCCTTCCCCTGCTGGCTACTACTCTACCGACCTACCGTAGTGACTGAGATACTTCCACTTAGACTCACTTGAGGCCCTCAACCACTACCTGTCCCTCCGGACCGCACGACACTAAGTACCCCAGTGTTCCTCATCCTGTGCTGACTCACTGACTTGACTTGACTTGACTTTCTTATGACTCATCTGAAGGGACATGATATGTCATCCAGAAACAACAATGGATAAAATATATATCATCATACATATACAATTAGGGTTTGAGGATTAAACAAGAGGGAGTGGGGACGATAGGGACACTATTAGCAAAAAAATACAGATATTTACATAAAAATAAAACATTTATTAAATTAAACATATTTAAAAAAATTCTAAGGTGTAGAATTGAAGGAAAAACAAAATTGAATTTGCGACGAAAGAAGTCTTACAGAAAGAACCAGAGTGTCTTATCTTTTTTCGAAGGGGTCAATAGACGAGTGGGTCCAATAAAATGAAAGGGAGTATCTCGACGTTGTTTAACATTGAGAAGACGACAAACACGTTTAGTAACAAATTACAGAAAGAAGGAGTAATTTAAGACTTAAAGTCCTTCCGTCTCCGAGAGCAAGTATCACGATAGAGACCTTTGAGAGTGTCCCGGACCGTAACACCGCCACGAGTTATCCATAAACAACATACTTACTTTCTCTAGAACCTTCTTAACGTCAGATAAGGTGACACGAACTCAAATATGAGTCCCGTAGACGACAAAAGTTTCCATAAGTATATTAAGTGTGATTCCCATTACTCTCTAAAAGATAGTAAGAGAGTCAAGTCCACCTTTTCGGGATCAAAGTGTAAGTATACTATGGCCGTCTACATTCATTCATCCTACTTATTATATAAATTAAATATTGTCTTGGTTACAATACTTCCACAAATTATGTGAATTTTGGAAAAAAGGAAAAACGAATTCGGGTCAAGAGTAGATTATATTAAGTAAGTGAGTAATGTAATTAATTTAACCATTGTTGTCCTTTACCTTCTGTGGAAAAAAAAAAAATTTCCGTGAACAAGGTAGTGATCTACAAGGAAGTCGTACCGAGAAGTCACGGTAACTTTTGACGGTCCGGATTCTATAATCGTTTATTATTCTTTTTCATCTTCACCAATTTAATACTCTTTACTTTCTTATCTAAACCCTCAGTCTAGACTCAAGTTTAATGTCTAGGAGGTAATGAACAACACACTGAACCCTTTCAATGAGTTGAAAAAATTTGGAACCGAAAATGTAAATATTTTACCCGAATGATTTTAAACGGAAGAGACGAGTAACACTTTTCGTATTCTCTAATATACTTTCTAATCCCTCGGATCGTAAAATATATTATCATTGAGAATAATGTTTACTCCGTTCGATCTCCTTTTCCCTTTTTTAAGTCTCTGTAAATCGTTTTCCTTTTCTACTTTCTTTTACCACGTAAACCAAATCTCGTCCTAATCAAACTTCTCCACTCATTCGTCAATGACTTCATCCTCCTCTGTTGTTCAATTCCAAAATGTTCAAGTTAATATTGTCCAATACGATCTCACTCCATCTTTGGTAACAGTACCTGAGTCAATATAGATGGAAGTTTCATGGTTATAACAACTGAATTTTTTTTACGTGTTGCACTCTCAACATTCAATTCGAAATAAACCCCGTTTTACTCCTGACGTAGGGACCTCTGTCGTAAAGTCTATCGAGACTCTTTAATGAGGTTTATCCATCCCCTCCAGTCATATATACACTAAAACCACTACCCTTTTATGTACGTTAGTTCGTCTATAAAAAGGTCTTTTGAAGAGGATCAGACTACATCGGAGGACGATCAATACTCTTTGTCAGTAGTGGTACTTTCTAAAGTCACGAAAAGATCTATAGTCCTCTATGTTCTTAACCCGAGTATTTTAGTCGATGACTTTTAATTGATAGACTTCTGGACAGGACGGTCAGGGGGAGAGGTGGGGGTCGTGTCTCACTGAGTAAAGAAGAGAGGTGGGACTTGAGGAAAGTCCCCTGCAACTTTTAGTCGTCGACGATGGTAGGTCATAGAGTCTTACACTGACGTAAACCTCTAGTCCGAAGATTACTCCATTAATTCCATTGTACTACAGCATACAACAATAAGTCAGAGATTTAGTCAGGTTGAGAAACACTAGGGTACCTGTACCCTAGTCGTACAGTAAGAAGGGACAGGAAGTGATAGAGGGTCTCAAATGAGTTTGAGTACAGGTAACTCAACCACTACGGTAGATTGGTATAGATTGACGACGGGGGAAGAGGAGAACGGGAATTAGAAAAAGTCGTAGTCCCAGAAAAGGTTACTCAACCGTTAACATAACCTTGAAGTCGAAACCGTAGTCAGGAAGGTTACCTATAAGTTCCAGTTAAAGGAAATCTTAACTGACCAAAATAGAGGAACAACAGGTTCCCTGAGAGTTCTCATAAGAGGTCGTGGCGTCAAGTTTTCGTGGTTAAGAGACGTGAGTCGGAAGAAATACCAGGTTGAGAGTGTAGGAATATACTGATGACTTTTTCGGTATCGAAACGGATGTACCTGGAACTGACCGTTTCACTAAAGAGACGAAAAATTATACGACAGATCCAAACAGTATCATTCGTAGAAAATTAAAGTATGTTGACCAGGGATTAGGTTATTCTAACATAGGGATATTCTTCTCCTCTAATTCCATGTCTGTTGTCCTCTCTACCCACTAGTATGCTCCTGTGTCCCTCTTCCGTTGGTAAACGTTCGGTTCTTCTCCCCGGAGTCTTACCTTGGTTAGGATACTTGTTGACCTGGAACCTCAAAGTCGGAGACCTTTACGTTCCTTTAATTAAATATAAGAAATTCAGTAGGTCAGACACCATAAACCAATACCTTGGTATCGTTTGATTATATTAGTGTCTCGAACGAAGTAAAATTTTACTAGGGTACTCTCTATCACGAAGGGACCACTACCGTTTCTTAGACGGACATTACGTCCTTTGGACACAAGTTAGGGACCCAGGTCTTCGAGGGGACCTTTTCTTTTACCTCGGACCGTTCCATGTCAAGTACCCTAACGTTTCTCAGACTGTGGTGACTCGTTGATTGTGAAAGTGAAAAGTACTCTCTATTGTGTACACTTTTATAGATGATGTCACGAATAAAGTATCCTTTACGAGGTATTTATGACTAACTTAGACAATCGTTCGTCTTACGAGATTTCCTTTCCAGCATACAACCACAGTCCTCATTACTGTGAAATAATGGACAACATAACGATTGATTGGAATCCTAGAATTAAAGGGACCTGGAGTCTTGAAAGTGGACGTTTTTCTTACTTTCACTTTCACGATCAACGAGTCAGTACTGAGTCAATGAGTCAGACTGAGGAACACTAGGATACCCTACATCGGGTGGTCCGAGGAGACAGATTCCTGAAGAGGTCCGTTCTTATGACCTCACCCATCGGTAGCGGAAGAGGTCCCCTAGAAGTACTGGGTCCCTAGTTTGGACCCAGAGGGCGTGACGTCCGTCTAAGAATTGGTAGACTTAGTGGTCCCTTCAGACATCTTTCTTGTTAAATCTCGTTTACCCAAAATGAAAAGACATCTTAAAATCTTAGTTTAACAACCTTTTAGGCCTAAAGGATTTACACAATGGTCATCTCTACTTTGAACTTTATCTAGAAGTCTAAGAGCCTCGTCACAAGGAAGAACGATATTTAAAAGACGTCGGTACTTTACATGAAAACTCTGAATCTACAATCTCCCCCTATGAGGACGGGAATAAAAAATTCTAATTTTAAAAAGTTATGGTCTTTCGACGGTAACACAAACGACACCTTTAGAAGACAAAAGTTATTTATACCACAACTTTATAAGTAACTGACACGACATAATTTCTAACGAAAGTTCTCCCGATTAAATTTACTTTAGTTGTACATTTTCTTCTTCGGTGTTCACACAGACGAAAGACTAATTCTTTAAATGAAGACATTAACGTATCGGTTTTCTTTCCTCCCCTTTGGGTGACGACAGTGGATGAAGACGGAACCAGTCTTCGTCGACATATATATATATATATAGATATATATATAAAAAAGTAACTACAGTAGAACCACTATTCCGAAGTTCAAGGTTGGTACACGACAACGTTCTATTTAATCACTGTTGACAATCAAATCGGTTCTTTTTCATTATAAGTTGAGAAGTTAAAGTAGTATATTTTATCAAATCCCGAGATGTCAGCCTCTTCCGTTACCGTGGGGTGAGGTCATGAGAACGGACCTTTTAGGATACCTACCTCCTCGGACCATCCGACGTCAGGTACCCTAACGTTTCTTAGTCTGTGCTGACTCGCTGAAGTGAAAGTGAAAAGTGAAAGTACGTAACCTCTTCCTTTACCGTTGGGTGAGGTCACAAGAACGGACCTCTTAGGGTCCCTACCCCTCGGACCACACGTCGACAGAGACCCCAGTGTTCCTCAGCCTGTGCTGACTTCGCTGAATTGTCGTCATCGTCGTCCTGAGATGTCATTACAGTTTCAAACACAAATAAGGCTTCACCATTGACGTCGGTACTTTAATTTTCTACGAATGAGGAACCTTCCTTTCAATACTGGTTGGATCTGTCGTATACTTTTTCATCTCTGTAATGAAACGGTTGTTTCCAGGCAGATCAGGTCCGATACCAAAAAGGTTATCAGTACATGTCTACACTTACAACCTGATATTTCTTTCGACTCGTGACTTCTTAACTACGAAAACTGGACACCACAACCTGTTCTGAGAACTCTCAGGGAACCTGACGTTCCTTTAGGTCGTTCAGGTAGAAAAATTTTTTAAAAAATAAAATCTCTGTCAAATAAATAAATAAATATAAAATTTTAGATTAAATTTAAATAAATTAAGTTAACGTCCGATTAATGAAATGTTATAACGCAACCAAAACGGTATGTAGTTGTAATTAGACGGTGTCCACACGTGCACAAGACGTAGGACTTGGGGGGAGGGTGGAGGGAGGGACATGGTATTGAGACCCAGTAGGGTCACGTGTTCGGGGTTCGTAGGACATAAGACGTAATTTGGACCTGACCACTAAGTAAAGAAAAAAAAAAAAAAAGTCAAATATTTTTATTAAAATAATAAAAAAATTATATTTAAATAAATAAATTGACCTCCAATTAATGAAATGTTATAACTTGACCAAAACGGTATGTAGTCGTACTTAGATGGTGTCCATATGTGCACAAGGAGTAGGACTTGGGGGGCGGGAGGAGGGCGGGGTATGGTAGGGAGACCCAGTAGGGTGACGTGGTCGGGGTTCGTAGGTCATAGTACGTAGCTTGGACCTGACCGTTAAGCAAAGTATATACTATAATATATACAAAGTCACGGTAAGGGGGTTTACCAGTGTGGGAGAGGGAGTGGGTGTCTCAGGTTTTGACAAGATATGTAGACAAAGAGAAAACGATAGAGTGTATGTCACAATAGTAATGATACAAAGATGTAAAGTATATATACGTAATCATATGACATAACCACAAAAAGAAAGACCAAATGAAGTGAGACATAATATCCGAGGTCAAAGTATGTGCACTAATCTTGACTAAGTTTACATAAGAAAAATTACCGACTCATTATGAGGTAACAAATATACATGGCATCGAAAGAATAAGTAAATAGACAACTACCTGTAGATCCAACGAAGGTACAGGACCGTAATATTTGTCAGGACGTTACTTGTAACCCCATGTGTACAGAGAAAGTTAACATCAAAGGAGCCACACATACGGGTCGTCACCCTAACGACCCAGTATACCGTCAAGATAAAGGTCACAAAATTCCTTAGAGGTGTGACAAGAGGTATCACCGACATGATCAAACGTAAGGGTGTTTGTCACATTCTCCCAAGGGAAAAGAGGTGTGGGAGAGGTCGTAAATAACGAACATCTGAAAACCTAGTGACGGTAAGACTGACCACACTTCACCATGGAGTGACACCAAAACTAAACGTAAAGACACTATTACTCACTACAACTCGTAGAAAAGTACATAAACAATCGGTAGACATACAGAAGGAACCTCTTTACAGATAAATCAAGAAACCGGGTAAAAAACTAACCCAGTAAATAAAGAGACTTTACCTCGACGTCTTCTACGAACATATAAAAACTCTAATTAAGAAACAGTCAACGAAGTAAACGATAATGAAAGAGGGTAAGACTTCCGACAGAAAAGTGGAACGAATATCGAAGGAAACAACACGTCTTCGAAAAGTGACATTAATCTGGAGTAAACAAATAAAAACGAAAATATAGGCTATAAGACCTTCAACCCAGTATTTGCTAGGACGACACTAAGTACACCCACTCACGAAACGGATATAAGAGGAGATCCTCAAAATATCAAAGACCAGAATGTAAATCTAGAAATTAGGTAAAACTCAAATAAAAAAACATACCANCAAATAAAAACACATGCCACAATCTTTCACAAGATCAAAGTAAGAAAATGTTCACCAACTGGTCAAAAGGGTCGTAGTGAACAATTTCTCTAACAGAAAAGAGGTGACATATAAGAACAGAGGAAACAGTTTCTATTCCACAGGTATTCAGGCACCCAAAGAGAGACCCGAAAGATAAAACGTGGCAATTAGATATAAAGACAGAAACACGGTCATGGTATGACAGAACTACTGACACCGAAACATCATCTCGCACTTCAGTCCGTCCAACTAAGAAGGTCAAGGTAAGAAGAAAGAGTTCTAACGTAACCGATAAGCTCCAAAAAACATACAGGTATGTTTAACACTTTAATAAACAAGATCGAAACACTTTTTATGGCAACAATCGAACTATTCCTAACGTAACTTAGATATCTAACGAAACCCATCATATGAGTAAAAGTGATATAACTAAGAAGGTTAGGTACTTGTACCATATAAAGAGGTAGATAATCACAGAAGAAACTAAAGAAATATGGTCACAAAATATCAAAGGATACATATCCAGAAATCAAAGGAATCCATTTAGATAAGGATTGATAAAATAAGAAAAGCAACGTTAACACTTACCTTAACAAAGGAATTAAAGACAAAGATAAAAGAATAATAATCACATATCCTTACGTTCCCTAAAGACACACAACTAAAATATAGGACGTTGAAATGATATAAGTAACTAATCGAGATCATTAAAAGACCACCTCAGAAATCCCAAAAGATACATCTCCTAGTACAGTAGACGTTTGTCTCAAAATGAAGAAGAAAAGGTTATACCTAAGAAAAATAAATAAAAAAAAAACAGATGAGACTAACGACACCGGTTTTGAAGGTTTTGATACAACTTATAATCACCACTTTCACCCGTGGAAACAGAACAAGGACTGAAATCCCCTTTACGAAAGTTAAAAAGTGGTAACTCCTATTACAAACGACACCCAAACAGTATATATCGAAAATAATACAACTCCATACAAGAAAGATAAGGACGAAAGACCTCTCAAAAATAGTATTTACCTACAACTTAAAACAGTTTCTGAAAGAAACGTAGATAACTCTATGAGTATACCAAAAATAAAAAGTTAAACAATTACACCACATAATATAACTAACTAAACACCTATAACTTCTTAGAAACGTAGGGACCCTATTTGGGGTGAACCAGTACTACATACTAGAAAAATCACACAACAACCTAAGACTAACGATCTTAAAACAATTCCTATAAAAAAAAATTAGATACAAGTAGTCACTATAACCGGACATCATAAGAAAAAAACAGTGTAGAAACATTCCAAAACCATAATCCCACTACCACTGGAGTCTCTTACTCAAACCTTCAAATGGAAGGAGACGTTAAAAGACCTTCTCAAACTTATCCTATCTACAATCGAGAAGAGATTTAAAACCATCTTAAGTCGACACTTCGGTAGACCTGGACCCGAAAAAAAACGACCTTCTAAAGACTAATATCAAAGTTAAAGGTACGAACACTACACAGACAATTCTAAAAGACAAAGAAGGACCAAGTCAAAACCTTTCAACATGAAAAGATTCTTAAACAGGTAAAATAACCGTATATAAACGACTATCATCAGAAAATACTAGGAAACATAAAGACACAACAGACAACACTAGAGGTCAAAAGTAAAGATTAAAATAACTAAACTAAAAAGAGGGAAACAAAGAACTACTCAGACCGATTCCCAAACAGTTAAAACAAATAGGAAAGGTTCTTGGTCGAAAACCGAAACAACTAAAAACGATACCAGAGAAAACAAAGAAAACTTAAATAAAGACGGGAGTTAAGTCAAGTCAAGTCAAGTTAAGTCAGTGAGTCAGCAAAGGCTGAGAAACGCTGGGGTACTTAACGTCGTGCGGTCCGGAGGGACAGGTAGTGGTAGAAGGTCTCAAGTGAGTCTGAGTGCAGGTAGCTCAGGCACTACGGTAGGTCGGTAGAGTAGGAGCCAGCAGTGGAAGAGGAGGACGGGGGTTAGGGAGGGTCGTAGTCTCAGAAAAGGTTACTCAGTTGAGAAGGGTACTCCACAGACTTCATGACCTCAAAGTCGAAATCGGAGTAAGGAAGGTTTCTTTAGGATCCCAACTAGAGGAAGTCTTACCTGACCAACCTAGAGGAACGTCAGGTTCCCTGAGAGTTCTCAGAAGAGGTTGTGGTGTCAAGTTTGTGTAGTCAAGAAGTCACGAGTCGGAAGAAGTATCAGGTTGAGAGTGTAGGTATGTACTGGTGTCCTTTTTGGTATCGGAACTGATCTGTCTGGAATCAGTCGTTTCATTACAGAGACGAAGACTTATATGATAGATCCAACCAGTATTGAAAAGAAGGTTCCTCATTTGCAGTAAATTAAAGTACCGACGTCAGTGGTAGACGTCACTAAGACCTCGGGTTTTTTTATTTCAGACTGTGACAAAGAAGACAAAGGGGTAGATAAAGGGTACTTCACTACCCTGGTCTCCGGTACTAGAAGCAAAGGACTTACAACTCGAAATTCGGTTGAAAAAGTGAGAGGAGAAAGTGAAAGTAGTTCTCCGAAAAATAGAGGAGAAGTTAAAGACGGTATTTCCACCATAGTAGACGTATAGACTCCAATAACTATAAAGAGGACCGTTAGAACTAAGGTCGAACACAAAGAAGGTCGGGTCACAAAGAGTACTACATGAGACGTATCTTCAATTTATTCGTCCCACTGTTATATGTCGGAACTGCATGAGGAAAAGGATAAACCTTGGTCAGACAACAAGGTATAGGTCAAGATTGACAACGAAGGACTGGACGTATGTCTAAAGAGTTCCACGTCCACTCCACCAGACCATAAGGGTAGAGAAAGTCTTAAAAGGTGTCACATAACACTAGGTGTCTCATTTTCCGAAACCGTATAAGTTATTTCTAAAGAAAGGAAGATTGGTGCCCCAAGAACTAAAGAAGTAAAAGATCAACGAAATCCACATCTCAATGCAATAAATAAACTGAAAAAAGAACGAAGAACTCCATTCGGACATAACCATACTTGAAAGGGGAATCGTGACGAAAATATCACAGGGTGTCCAAAACCCAACAACACAAAAGTAAAAGTAAGCAAAGATACGTATAAAACTAAAGAAGAAAATAAAAAAAGACACTAAACAACCAGTAAGTCGTCACACAACAAGTCGGAGGTATACAACCGTAAAAATTATCAAAAAGAGGACATTAACTCTACATTAGAATGGCGTAACACCAGTCTTTTCTACGAACCTACTAAAGTTTAAAAAAACTCAAATGATTTCGATCTGAATAACGGGTCCTACACTAGATAGGACCCCTTACAAGGCACACGTGAACTCTTTTTCCACTTTACGTAACGAAACCACACTTTACAGGATATCTATAGTTAATCCAGATTGACCAGATAACAAAGTAAATCACAAACACAAAGGAACAATTAAAAGACAAAACAAATAGATAGGTATCCACACTCACCCCATAATTTCAGAGGATGATAATAACACAATAACAATTTAAGGGGAAAGTATGAAGAATAGAAAACAGAATGTATAACGCCATGCGGATACAACCCACGTATATATAAATATTAACAATATAGAAGAAGAACCTAACTAGGAAACTGGTAATACATCACCGGAAGAAACAGAGAAAAGTGTCGGAAACAAAATTTCAGATAAAATAGACTATACTCATAACGATGAGGACGAAAGAAAACCAGAGATAAACGTACCTTATAGAAAAAGGTCGGGAAGTGAAAGTCAGACATACACAAGGGACAAAACTCCACCAGAGAACATCTGTTGTATATGTTTTTGTGACAAAAACATAGGTAAGTCGGTCAGAAACAGAAGACCAACCCCGTAAGTTGGGTAAATGTAAATTCCATTAATAACTATTCATACTAGGGTAACGGTAAATGAAATAACAAAATCCAATCTCAAATATGTGAGAAAAACACAAAGGACAAATCTTTCACTTTCTTTCACTTCAGCGAGTCAGTACAGACTGAGAAACGCTGGTGTACCTGACATCGGGTGGTTCGAGGAGGTAGGTACCCTGAGAGGTCCGTTCTTATGACCTCGCCCAACGGTAAAGGAAGAGGTCCCCTTAGAAGGGTTAGGTTCCTAGCTTGAGTCCAGAGGGCGTAACACCCGTCTACGAAATTGGAGACGTGGTACCTCACCCGACCGATCTCTTATAGGAAATCGTAAACAACCTCTCGACCAAACCACAACGACTTAAGAGAGTCGAAAACTAATAGACATTTCGAAAACTAAAGAGAAAGTATAAACTTACTCTAGGAACGGACCATGTCATTAGACCCGACATAAATAAAAGAAAGTAGAGAAATTCATACAGGACGGTAAGGGAAGACCGGACTTCTCAAAGATAACTTTCTAGTCGACAATAGGAATACCCTTAGGGGAACACACGATAAACAACAAAAAGGGAACGACGAAACGACGAAAATTATAAACAAGAAACACAAACTAGAAACAATTAAACTAATTATACACAGAACCCTATAAAACGGAACCCAAAAAAGGACAAACCCTGAGAGACCCAAAGAAGTCGAACGCACTAATAAAGGAAGGGGTAAAATCCCTTCAAAAGTTGATAACAGAGGAGTTCATAAAAGAGTACCAGAAAGAAAAACAGAAGAAAAAGACCCTGAGGATACTAAGCTTACAACACCGTAAATTATAACAGGATCTCCAGAGACTCTAACAGGAGTAAAGAAAATTAATCAAAAAGAAAAAAGGTGAGACTAAGTAAATAAAGATGGTAAGACAGAAGATGAAGTGATTAGGATAGAAGACGGAGGTTCAATAGGATAAACAACGGAGACCTCACAAAAACTAGAGTAAATAACGTAATAAGTAATATATAACTGAGAAAAATAAAGAAGATCCAGCAACAATTTGGAAAGAAGGTAGTAGAGTTAGGAAAAGAGGTCCGATAAATAGACACTAAGGTAAGACTAAAGTTCTAAAACCTAGTAAAAATGATAGTAATGAACATTAAGAAATAGTCTATCTGAGGGATAGAGAAGGAGAAAACAAACCAAACCACCCGTAAAGAGGACAAGGAAATGGACGACTCATAAGGAGACAGAGAAGTAGAACAAATATAACGACTCAAACCCCACCGGAAAGACATAAGACCGTCAAACACCTCAAGAGAAATAACACCTCAAAGGAACGACACCCACCCCAACATGTCCACCGAACAGTTACAAAGAACCAATCCCTTCGAACACAGTCACAAGACCACCTACCTCGACCTAAAGAAGAGAGACCTCACGTTACTTCACAGGTCATTACTCAATACTCTACAGTCACCAAAACCTCATTGAAACTCGACGGACATATAACTTCGAGTCCCGACACAAGGACACAACGACCTCTTAAACGTACCATACAGAACGAGACCTTGAACAACCAGGAACCAACCACGAACCAAAGTCACATCCATACCTCCGTAAACTACTCGAGGACAGCTAGTTACAAGGAACCTCAGTCCTCAAGAGACTACAAGAGTCCTAAACCTGAATTCGGAGGACGAAGACCAAAAGCCAGAATAAAAATGTCATCAGAGTTCTGAAGAGGAAGAGATGTCGTGGTAACTATTTTGTAGAGGAAAACTTCTATTACCCGACGAAAAGAGTCACGGACTACAGGAGACGGTCGTAATTCTTCTATAAAACACCTTAAATGAGTCACAAATTTACAAGAAAACTACTTAAACATCCCCTCTTTCAACAGAGGTACAGGATAAGGAGACGGTGGAATCCTGGTGAGGGTCGTTAAGGTAGAATTTCCTCTAGTCAGGACCCACATGTAACCTTCCTGACTACAACTTCCACTTTGAGGTTATGAAACCGGTGGACTACACTTCTCGACTGAGTAAACTTTTCTGGGACTACGACCCTTTCTAACTACCGTCCTCCTCTTCCCCTGCTGTCTCCTACTCTACCAACCTACTGTAGTGGTTGAGTCACCTGTACTCAAACTCATTTGAGACCCTCAACCACTATCTGTCCCTCCGGACCACACGACGTCAGGTACCCCAGTGTTTCTCAGCCTGTGCTGAATCGTTGACTTGACTTGACTTGACTTCAACATAATTAACGATTGAAGACCAAAACTTTGAATGTTTTCCATTGGGAATGTATATGTCCCTACTTTAAATGGGTGAACTAGAATTGGACCTTTATACCTTACTAGAATGTTCGAAATATTGAATGAGACGTAACTCAAACTAATTCAAACTTGACGTACATAAGTCCTACCGTTCTCGGAAATTCGAGGAACGAAACTAATATAATGAAAAACTTTCAGTTTTATCCCTTCACCCCCTCCACCAGGATTCTACCTTCTCCTTATCCTACCCCTCTGATGAAAGAGGGGGTGTTTAAGTAGTTTTCTTGTAAACTGTTGACTCTTTTAAGGTGTTTTGTTGAAGACTTACGACCGTCTCCTGTAGTCCGTGGGTCTTTACGTCGGGTAACACAAGTTTTCCTCCATCCTGTTTTATATTTTCTATTTTTCTCTCTGTTTTAACCATCCCTGTCTCTAGGTAGGACCCTTCCCTCAGAATTTTCTCTTCAAAGGTTTGTGGTCCTTTGTGAGAGCGGTTCCCAGACACCCCTTAAACCTTTAGAGTCTCCCATTGTATTGGTCCTCTTTTTTATTAATTTATTTATTAATTCGGGTGTCTAATGTACGGATTGCCGTTGGGGGTCGTGAGTGTCGGCGTGGTTCGTGAACGTCGGTGGTGGTCGGTCACCCTCGACTTGTCCCTCTACTCCCGACGTAACGAATCCCATTCCTGGTGCGGGCTTACGGGACTCCCGTTATAATCCCTCGATTGGACTCCATCGTTGGATTTGACACCCTATCGGTCTCTCTCTCTCTCCTTTTTTACTTCTCTCTCTCTCTCTCACTCTCTCTCTTGATAGGACACTTTTCGGGATTGGACTCCGTGACGGTCCGGGTGAGTGTCATTTTTCCTGACTCGCTTATGGTCTTTTCTCGATCCTCTGACGTCTGACCGGGTAGGGGGCGTCCTCTTTTCGTCCGTCAACCCCACGCCCGTCGGTCTAGACCTTTCCCCGTTAGTGCCGGGGTCTCTCCGTAGGAGATGGTTTGACGTTTGTCCAACGATTAGTTCTCAAGAACCCTAAGACCTACCAACTGTAGACGGTCCTCCCAGCGTCGGTCTCTAGTCGAGGGGTCTTCTCTGTGTACCGTGTGGACTCTTCCGCACGGTTAACATGTAGGTCTTTTGGTTCACCGACCCTGGCCCCTCCGCTATTCTGTGTGTCGGGTGGACCCCAACTGACGTGAGAGGTTCGTGGACCAGTGGACTCGACGAGCCTGGACCCTTCCCGTGTTTTGCATCCGGGTTGGTTGAGACGTGGAAACACCTCATAGGTTCTTGGACTTGGACTCACCGAATCTGGACCCTTCACGTACGTTGGGTCCCTGGCGGAGTCTGTCAAGGACCGTCTCGTTGGATCTTGGACTCTTCATCTGTGGTACTTTCGTGTGTGTAGGCGACACTCGCCCCCGTTTGGGTCACGTCGACTTTGTGACGCTCGTGAGGGGTGTGTGCGGTCACTATAAACAAACGTCACAAGGAGGGTGGAGTGTCGTACTGACTTGTTTACTCGGATTTATTCACTGGTGGAAACGGGGGAACACAGTCCCGCCTTCAATCTGTGACTTCTCTGGCCGTGTGTCTTCCTCGATTTTATTTGTCTCCTTTGGTGAAACCTTCACTGTCCACGTTGTCTAATTTTGGGACATCAATCGTGCCTGATGTAACCTTCCCCAGATGTTTAGAACTCTTCGTATTCGGTCTAGTTCCTTTATAGATTTTGACTTGACTGGGGTGTGACGGACGTCGTCGAGGTCTCTTTAAGGATCTATATAAAAATGATAATAGTGAAAAAATTAAAAATAAAAAAATTCAAGAGATAATGAGGAAATTAAAAGTAAAAATATTAGATGATAATGGAACGTTTTTTTCTGGGATAAAATTTCGTTTGAAATATATATATATATATAAAATATTAAAAACACTGAAAAAAAAAATTATAACATAAAAACTCTCAGATTGGAGATGACATCTAAAAATTAGAAACGAAAAACCATAAACAATAATTAAAACATGGAAATTCTTGGGTTATAAGTCATGGGTAAAACTGAACCCTCACACTAATGACCGAACTAACGAGAGAGGGGAAAAACTGAGACGAAAAGGAGGTGGTCCAGTGGAGATAGAGGAGAGAGGGGGAAGAGAAGAGATAGGTTGAGACACTTAGAGAAACACACAAGACCCGACACCTCTCGTGAATCCCATGACTAATCACCGATCTAGACAGAACGAGGAAAACTAAGGGGGAAAAGAGGAGGACCAGTGGAGACAGAGGAAGAAGGGAGAAGAGAAGAGACACATTGAGACACTCGTAGAGACTCCCCAGGTCTGACACCTCTCGTGTATTACTTAACTAATGACCGATCTGACGAGAGAGGGGAAAACTAAAGGGAAGAAGAGGAGGACCGGTGGAGATAGAGGGAAGAGGGAAAAGAGAAGAGGTACATTGAGACACTTGGAGAAGTCCACAGGCAGTGACACCTCTTTGAAAAGTAGTAATTGGATCTACAAAATAGTAACCACGACATATCTACCTTTTCAGAACTCCGATAACATTCTTATTCTGACTTTAAGTCCCGTCCTCCGAATTCAAGTTTTGGACTCTTGTGGTCTCTTGAGGACTGAGGTCCCTTGTAACTAACTATTCTCGAGTAGGTTTTTGGAGGTCCCACCAAGTCCTACCCCTTGTGTACATGTGGACAGGGACTAAGTATAGTTACATACCGTTTTGGTGGTGTTATAACATTTCATTAATCGGAGGTTAATTTTACTTATTTAAATATTTTTATTTATTTATTTATTTATGAAACCTTCTTTTAATAAAAAGGTTTTTTATTTATTTATTTATTTTAAGTTTTATTATTAGTAAGTACAAACATAAAACGTAGTAGAAGTACGAAGAGATGGTCCACCACGATCAGCATTTCTTAGTAGGACGGTTACCTCCTGTACCCGATTTCACTACCCGATTTACTTTAAACAAAATAAATAGTATTTGAAGAGTCCCGGAAATTATGTAAATTTTGTACCAGGTTTAGAGGTTCTTCCCTCGAAAGGGTTACCGAGTCGTCGTTTCTGAGACTGACGGTCACGTCTTCTACGTTCTCTGTGTCCAAGCTAGGGATTTAGCCCTTCTAGGTGACCTTCTCCCGTACCATTGGTTGAAGTCATAAGAACGGACCCTTTAGGGTACCTGTCTCTTCGGACCAACCCAAGTCAAGTACCCCAGTGTTTCTTAACCTATACTGACTTGTGTCGAGATGTACAAAATTGACACAATTGAGTAAGTAAGAAGTGTCATTTAGTAAATTAAGAGTGTTTACACTTTATTCTCCATACACTGATCGAGTTCCAGAGTTTCGAGCGTCACCGTCTTAACTTTAGGTCCGTCAAACTGAGCTCAGATCCTAATTTCTTAATGAAACACTCGACAAAAGGGTTTCCGTTGTGAGAAACCAATGGTTATAGGGTGTACATCATCGAGTCAGGAAACGACTAGAGAAACTAAAATGAAGGAATTCTAAACTATTAGGAGTCTGTTCCATACATAAGTCTCAATATAAACTTCTTATTTCATACTCCATCTTTCCTTATAAACAAGGAATGATTATTGAACTTTCATTAAGACGTTTCGACTATAAACCCGTAGGTTTATACTTAACGGTTATGAAGGTTAGTCGGAGTCGAGGTCGACCAGACGAGATTAAGTGTTTAATCCTAGACTCGGGTCTAACGTACTTTCTCTTCTAAACTCTACTACAGGTAAAATTGACGGTGTGTCAGAGATGTACACTAATCGTCTCCCACCGATAGAATAATGTAAAAAAGAGGACAATCTTTATTGGAATTGTGTATAGGACTTTTAAACTTCTATCTTTTCAGTGTGTATAGTTTTAAATCTAACAACCGAATTAATCTATATACAGTAAAAGAAAGGTTTGAGTGAAATAACTTGCAAACTTAAATAAAAATAGTTTTAAAAAGATAGTCGTCTTACAATACTTTTGAAACTAATTTATAAAATATTTCGTATATATACGAAATAATTAAAATATATGAACAGAAAACACAAAAATTTGGAAGACGAAGTTTTTACATTTTGATCTTACTTAGATATTTTATATACTTATAACGTTGTCTAAACCTTCTAAAGTATATACATACACACATATACCCCGAAGAGAGTACCGAGTCTACCACTTTTTAGACGGACGTTACGTCCTTTGGGTCCAAACTAGGGACCCGTCCTTCTAGGGGATCCCTTCCCTTACCGATGGGTGAGGTCATAAGAACGGACCTCTTAAGGTAACAGTCTCCTCGGACCACCCGATATGAGGTACCCCATCGTTTCTCAGTCTGTACTGACTCTCTGATTGTGTACACACATATATTATATATATACATTGTACTCAATTTATATTTATTGATTTATAAAAAAGGGAAAACTATAAACTCGTTAGTGGTTTAAAGTTATACTCGATAAGATCAGTTAATCTATGAAATACGAACGAGTCAGGGGAACCCCGTTTGTAAACCTAAAGATCTCGTTCACTTACTGATAGGAGAATAAATCTTAGTAAGAAATCTATCCAGAGAACGGAGATACTCGACATGTGACCGTGGAAGATTGATCATCGAAGGACCAATTTTAGTAGGAGAGGTAAGTCAGAAAGTTAGGGATGATTAAAGTATAAGAATAGTAGGGGTCGGTGAAACTCCTAAGGTCCGGTCGACATATATAACTAAACCACGGTCTCCGGGGTCCGGATGAGGTCTAGACTTCAGGTCTGAACTGACTCCGTCTTTTATAATGTTTCCGGAACAACAACAATTCAGTGATTCAACACAGACTGAGACACGTTGAGGTATCTGATCGTACGGTCCGAAGGGACAGGAAGTGATAGAGGGTCTCAAACGAGTTTGAGCATAGGTGACTCAACCACTACGGTAGGTTGGTGGAGTAGGAGACGATGGACGAAGGGGACAACAGAAGTCAGAAAGGGTCGTAGTCCCAGAGAATGTTACTCAACCGAGAAACTTCGTCCACCGGTTTCATAACGTCGAAGTCGAAGTCGTGGTCAGGAAGGTTACTTATAAGTCCCAACTAAAGGAAATCCTAATTGACCTAGGGGAACGTCAAGTTTCCTGAGAGTTCTCAGAAGAGATCGTGGTGTCAAACTTTCGTAGTTAAGAAGTAGTGAGTCGAAAGAACTACCGTGGGGTGAGGTCATGAGAACGTACCTTTTAGGGTATCTACCTCCTCGGACCACCCGACGTCAGGTCCCCCAGCGTCTCAGTCTGTGCTGACTCGCTGAAGTGAAACTGAAAAGTGAAAGTACGTAACCTCTTCCTTTACCGTTGGGTGAGGTCACAAGAACGGACCTCTTAGGTTCCCTGTCCCCTAGGACCACCTGACGGCAGATACCCCAGCGTGTCTAAACCTGTACTGACTTCACTGAATCGTCGTCGTAGTCGTCGGAAGAACTACCAGGTCGAGAGTGTAGACATGAACTGATGAAATTTTTGGTATTCAAACTGATATGTCTACAGAGACGAAAAATTATACGAACGATCCAAACAATATCAAAAAAAAAAAAAAAGGGTTCCTCGTTCGTAGAAAATTAGAGTACGGAAGTCAGTGACAAGTGTCACTAAAACCTCCGGTTATTTCATTTTAGATTGTGACAAAGGTGAAAAGAGGAAAAGGGGGTAAGATAAACGGTACTTCACTACCCTAGTCTACAATACTAGAATTAACAAAGTTACAACACAGAATCGAACTCTGAATTTTAGTACAGAGGGATTTACCTCAAAGACGACACTAGACCCCACATATCGGAGATTAGGAGAAATTACGGTTATGAGTGACGGTGGTTACGGATCGAAGAGTAAACCGAGTTATATATATCAACTCGAAGTTAAAGTCAAAAGGACAGATGGTAAGTTCAACAGACAATCTTAAATTCGGATAAAATTCAGTGTCAGGTTGATAGACCACTGAATTACGAGAACTTTAAAGTGGATGGTGATAGCACTTTTCATCTAAGTTAACAGGTATAGGACTCAAAAACCACCTTAGGATGGAACTTAACTGGGTCATGACCGTGGTATTACTATGGGACGACGACGACGATTCAGCAAAGTCAACACAGACTGAGACACGCTGGGGTATCTACCGTCGGGTGGTCCGAGGGGCAGGGACCCTAAGAGGTCCGTTCTTGTGACCTCACTCAACGGTAAAGGAAGAGGTTACGTACTTTCACTTTTCAGTGTCACTTCAGTGAGTCAGCACAGACTGAGAATCGCTGGAGTACCTGACGTCGGATGGTCCGAGGAGGTAGGTACCCTAAAAGGTCCGTTCTCATGACCTCACCCCACGGTAACGGAAGAGGCTTACTATGGGATGTATAGTGATTATTAATGAAATTTTGAAAGAAGGGTTACCAGGTGAAAATACCGTTCTATTAAAGGAGACTGAGTCTTGATAGTGGCCCAGGTTCGTTCATATGTGGATCTCGGGAAGTGGTAACACGATACTTTCTAATAAAAAAAGACGATTTTATACGTACTGTATCTTAAATGTTAAAATTGGTGTAAATTCACGTTAAGTCACCGTAATTTATGTAAATGTAACGACACGTTGGTAGTGGTGATAGGACAAGGTCTTGGGAGTTAACTTTGGGACATGGGGACTTATTATTGAAGGGTAAGAAAGAAAAGGTAGCCAGAGACCAATGGTTATAACATGAAAGACAAAGATATTTAAACTAATAGGAATCATGGAGTAGATCCATCTTAGTATTGTAAAAACAAAACAAAACAAAACAAACAAAAAATTTTTTGAAATAAAATATAACCTCTTATCGACTAATTGTTACACTATCAAAGTCTACCTGTCGTTTCCCTGAGTCGGTATGTATATGTACATAGAAAAGAGGGGGTTTGGGAAGAGGTCCGACGATATATTGTGACATGTCTCAAGGTACACGATGTGTCATCCTGAACAACCAATAGGCAAAATAAATAAATAAATAAATAAATTGAAAAATAAAAATGAAATAAAACGAAATATTATAACATAACCAAAACGGTATGTCTGACCGAAAAAAGTGAACTGTAGTACAGAAGTTTCAAGTTGGTACAACATCATATAGTCTTAGAGTAAGTAAAAATTTCAACTTACCCGAAGGTAACACCGAGTCGACCATTTCTTATACGAACATTACATCCTCTGGACCCAAGTTAGGGACCCAACCCTTCTAGGGGACCTCTTCTCTTTCCGATGGGTGAGGTCATAAGACCGGACCTCTTAAGGTACATCTCAGGTACCCCAGTGTTTCCCAGTCTGTGCTGACTCGCTGAAAGTGAAAGTTGTAAGATTCGTTCACGATGTAAAACAAATAGATAAATAAATATTTACATATAACCTAACAATGGTGGTAAGAATAACTTCATATCAACTAAATATCACAAAATAATTAAAGTTCACATGTTGTATCACTAAGTTATGACAATAACTAATACGAATAATTTTTAATAATGTTCCTGAACTGACCACCAGGTCACGAATTCTTAGACAGACGATTACAACCCCTGTGCCCAAACTAGGGACCGGGTCCTTCTAAGATGTTCGGTATCACGTTGTTTCGGGTACTCTGTCTTAATGACTTCGGATGTGTACGATGTCGGGTAGGAGACGTTGTTCTCTTCGGTGACCTAACTCTTCAGACGTGTGGTGTTGATCTCTTATCGGGGATGAACGGTGTTAATCTCTTTCGAGTGTCCGTCATTGTTTCTGGGTCACGTCGGTTTTTATTTATTAATAAAAAATTTTTCAATAATGTTCTATCACCGATTATTAAGGACACGATACGTTATGTTGGCACAACGAATACATAAAATTTGTATCATTAAGGGGAAGAAAGAGGGGTGATCATTGGTGATCAAACAAAAGACATAGACACACAAAGTCAAAACGATATATGTAAACAAACATAATAAAAAAACTAAGGTGTATGTTTACCTTAGTATGTCATAAACAGAAAGAGACAGGGTAAATAAAGTGATTAGTATTATAAGAGATCCAGATAAGTACAGTGAAGTTTACCGTCTTAAAGTAATACCGACTCATTGCTGATTCCGGACAGATCAGTTCCAATACCAAAAAGGTCCTACTCTTCCGACCTACCGTAGCAACTGAACTACCTGCACTCAGACTCACTTGAGGCCCTCAACCACTACCTGTCCCTCCGGACCGCACGACACTAAGTACCCCAGGGTTTCTCAGCCTGTCCTGACTCACTGACTTGACTTGACTTACCAGATAACACACATGTCTGTGTGTGTATATATATGTATATATGACATAGAAGATATACGTAAACAGTACATACCTACACTCTCAACCTGACACTTCTTCCGACTCACGGCTTCTTAACTACGACAACTTGATACCACAACCTCTTCTGAGAACTCTCAGGGAACCTGACGTTCCTCTAGGTTGGTCAGGTAAGACTTCCTCTAGTTGGGACCCTAAAGAAACCTTCCTAACTACGATTTCGACTTTGAGGTCATAAAACTGGTGGAGTACGTTTCTCAACTGAGTAACCTTTTCTGAGACTACGACCCTCCTTAACCCCCGTCCTCCTCTTCCCCTGCTGGCTCCTACTCTACAGACCTACCGTAGTAACTGAACTACCTGCACTCAGACTCACTTGAGGCCCTCAACCACTACCTTTCCCTCCGGACCGCACGACACTAAGTACCCCAGGGTTTCTCAGCTTGTCCTGACTCACTGACTTGACTTGACTTGCCAGATAACACACATGTCTGTGTGTGTATATATGTATATATGACATAGAAGATATACGTAAACAGACAACTACCTGTGAATACAACGAAGGTATAGAATTTTTTTTAATAACATCCTATTAACGTAATGTTACCATACAACCAAAGAAGGTATGTTGTTACACTTAGTATTCATATGTATATAGAAGACGGAGAACTTGAAGATAGGACTGGGGGTGGGGTAGTGTGGGGAGATCCAACAGTCTCTCGTGGTCCAACTCGAAAGACACAATATGTCGTTAAAGGGTGATCGATAGACAAAATGTACATCATTATACATACAAAGTTAGATGAGAGAGTAAAGCGGGAAGGGAGAGGAAGGGGGGGGGTGTTCAGGTCTTTAGATAAGAGATACAGATGTGGAGATAAGGATGGGGTGTTTATCCAAGTAGTCATGGTAGAAAGATCTAAGGTATATATACACAATTATATACTATAAACAAAAAGTGAAAGACTGAAGTGAGACATATTGTCCGAGATACGAGTAGGTGGAGTCATTTTGACTGAATTTAAATAAGGACAAATACCGACTCATCGTTACCGTGGGGTGAGGTCATGAGAACGGACCTTTTAGGGTACCTACCTCCTCGGACCATCCGACGTCAGGTACCCCAGTGATTCTCAACCTGTGCTGGCTCGCTGAAGTGAAACTGAAAAGTGAAAGTACGTAACCTCTTCCTTTACCGTTGGGTGAGGTTACAAGAACGGACCTCTTAGGGTCCCTACCCCCTCGGACTACCCGAAGACAGATACCCCAGTGTGTCTCAGCCTATGATGACTTCGCTGAATCGTCGTCGTCGTACCGACTCATTATTAGATAACATATATACATGGTGTTGAAGACGAAGGGATAGAACTTAACGATTAATAATCTCTTTACGTTTGGTTTTCTTCTAACTTTAAGTGTGGACAGTCTTACCGATAGTAGTTTTTCGGTTGTTTACAACCGCTCCTACACCTATTTTTCGATGGGTACACGTGACAACCACCCTTACGTTTAACCACGTCGGTGATACCTTTTGTATACTTTTAAGGAGTTTTTGTTTGTTTGTTGTTATTTCGATGGTATACTAGGTCGTTAAGGTAGGGGCTATAAATAGACTTATTTTGTTTTTGTGATTAAACTTTTCTATGTACGTCGGGTTACAAGTGTCATCGTGGTAAATGGTATCGATTTTATGCCTTTGTTGGGTCCAAAAGGTATGGACCCTATGGAAAACTTATAACACTTATTACTACGATACTTATACCCACATGTTTACAGACAAACTCAGGGACTAAGTTTAAGAAAACCCATATATTAATTCACCTTAAAAAGTTAGTATACCATCAAGACAAATTCAAAAACTTTGACTCTACAAAAGATGACTCCGACGTGATAAAAGATAGGGTTGGTCGTTTAGTGTTCAAAAGGACAAAGAGGTGTAGGATAGAATACGAACAATAAAGATAGAACAAAAACAAAAATAAATTTTTAAAAACATTATCGGTAGGATTACCTTAACTTTACCATGAAGGAACATCAAAAATAAACATAAATGGATTACTAATTACTACAACTCGTAGAAGAGTTCACGAATAACCTGTAGACATATATAAAACTCTTTATAGATAAGTTCCAGAAACGGGTAAAAAGTCGACCCAAAAAACAAAAGGGAAACAAGAACTTAACACCATCTAGAAAAATATAAGAAGGGACCACCGAGTCTATCATTTCTTGTTTCTTACACGGACGTTACACCCTCTGTGCCCAAGATAGGGATCCAACTCTTCTAGGGTACCTCTTCCCTTACCGATGGGTGAGGTCATAAGAACAGACCTTTTAAGGTACCTGTCTCCTCGGAGATTCCGATGTCAGGTACCCTAACGTTTCTCAACCTGTACTGACTCACTGATTGTGAAAGTGACAAAGAAGACATATAAGATTTATCATTAGGGACTAGTCTACATACGAAAGTCCTATAAAAGTGGGTAAGACACCCAACGAGAAAGTGAACACCTATCACAGGACAACTACTTTTTTTCAAAAATTAAAAGTACTTTATATTAAACAGATACAAAAATCATAGTATGGTTCTTTAGTGATGGTTTATATTACAATACTTCGAAAGGAAGATACAAAAGGAGACTTTACAAATAAAGAAATCCACAATACAAATCGAGAAACTAGACGAAAGAAAGATATAATCTAATCCTAGGTCGAAGTAAGAAAACGTGCACCTATAGGGTAAAAGGGTCGTGTTAAACAACTTATCCGACGGTAAAGTGGTAAGTCAACAGAACCATGAAAATAAAATTTTTTAGTAAAGTGGCATATGTATATACATATACACTCCCTCACCCAAATAAAGACCCAAGAGATAAGACAAGGTTACTAGACATAGAGACAGAAATAAGGTCACAGTGTGACACAACTAATGACATCTAAACATCATTCAAAACTTTAACTTTTAGCACTCAGAGGAAAAAAAAAAAAAAAGTTCTAAAAACCGACAACACCAGGGAACTCTAAAGCATATGTGAAATCATACTTACAAAATAAAGACTTTTTTTTCAGTAACTCTAGAACTATCATAACGTAATTTACACATCTAAAGAAAGGTATCAAGTCAAGTCAAGTCAAGTCAGTGAGTTAACACAGGCTTAGAAGCGTTACGGTACTTGACGTCGTGTGGTCCGGAGGGACAGGTAGTAGTTGAGGACCTCAAGTGGGTTTGAGTACACATAACAGTAGAATTACAATTCAGATGGTTCGGGTAATGGTACCTTACAGAAAGGTAAATATGTACAGAAAATTTTAAAGACAATCGTTACAATCATCAAAAATCACATGTTTCAAAAGTTGAGGAACCACTACGAGTAAGGATTCATAAAAACTACGACAACACTTACCTTAACAAATAAAAGTCTATCAAATTCACATGTCTTCTCGTCACTAAAACATAGAACATTGAAACGACCTGTACGAATAATAAAGATTGTCCATACACAAACACACACACACACAATATAAATCCCAAAATATACATCTTCACAACTTTTGCCCGAAAGAACAGAATAAGTACTAGAATCTCCTTTTCGAAAGTTAAAACAGTCATACCTCATACTAAAATGGACATCCTAAAAAATTATATACCGGAAAGAATACAACTCCGTCAAAGGAAAATAAGACAAACAACTTTTCAAAATAGTACTTTCCTACAAATTAAAACAGTCTTCAAAAAAAAAAGAAAAAAGGATATAATAAATCTCGTGGTATAAACAAACAAACAAAAGAAGGAAGTAAGACAATCACATCACATACTGTAACTAACTAAATGTATACAAGTTTGTAGGGACTTAAGGTCTTTATTTAGAGTGAACCAGTACCACATATTAGGAAAATTATACACAGACTTAGATCACACGATTATAACACAACTTAAAAAATGTAGTCATAAGTAGTACTTATTACCACACATCAAAAGACATCCTAGAAATAGACCGAAACCAAAGTCCCTTTTCGACCGGACTATCTTATTCAATTCCTCATAAAAAATGAAATGGGTACATAAATGGAAATGAACTCTACCATTTATCTACTCTTTTGTCACCTTTGTCACAGTTTGAAATAAAACCCCCCGAGGTTTTAGTGACGTCTACCACTAACGTCGGTACTTTAATTTTCTACGAATGAGGAACCTTCCTTTCAATACTGGTTGGATCTACCGTATAATTTTTCGTCTCTGTAATGAAACGGTTGTTTCCAGGTAGATCAGTTCCGATACCAAAAAGGTCATCAGTACATACCTACACTCTCAACCTGACACTTCTTTCGACTCGTGGTTTCTTAACTACGAAAACTTACCACCACAACCTCTTCTGAGAACTCTCAGGGTACCTGACGTTCCTCTAGGTTGGTCAGGTAAGATTTCCTCTAGTCAGGACCCACAAGAAACTTTCCTTACTACGATTTCAACTTTAAGGTCATGAAACCGGTTGAGTACGTTTCTCAACTTAGTAACCTTTTCTGAGACTACGACCCTCCCTAACCCCCGTCCTCCTTTTCCCCTGTTGTCTCCTACTCTACCGACCTACCGTAGTGACTGAGCTTCCTGTACTCAAACTCACTTGAGACACTCAACCACTACCTGTCCCTCCGGGCTGCACGACGTCAAGTACCCCAGTGTCTCTCAGCCTGTGTTGACTCGTTGACTTGACTTGACTCGACTCTAGTAATATAGAGATATCACTCAAAGACACACAATAAAGTAAAATTGGACTTCCTTAAGAAATCCGTAAAGAATATCCCGTCTCAATGACCATTACTTGAGGGATTCGAAAACAAAAAGACCCCTACAGAATAAAAGTTTGAGTAGAAAGTTTTTGTCAAAACAACCCATATATTAATAATCAACCGAAAAAAAAAAGAAATCCATGAGAACGACGGAGACCGGAGTTTCCAAAACCCCTTAGGTTTATTCGGCGGAGAAGGTCAAATACACCTAACCGAGACATGATCTCGTCAGTTCATGAATAATCGACCTATACGAAAGTCAGAATCCTTTTCGGGGTCCACTTCCAACTTCGATAAGAGTTCAGAAAAGAATAGAACGGACCCGGACATATACCCAAAAACTAAGGAAATACATATACATACGTACACACATATACATATGTATACACACATACACACACACACACACACACACACATATGTATTTTATACGAAAACTTTCAGATTCAAAGGGTTTCTCCAGGGGAGGCGTAGTAGGGGATTACTCGAATTTACCGAATAACATACGGAGGCGGATACAAGACAACGGGATCTGAACACGTCCAGACGACGAGAGAACGTCGAAAACACTGGTTACGGATGGTGAAACAGAGAAAAAGGTGAGACTCTAGGTTCAATAGGACCAAATGGGACAGACTTGATACACAATCCATTTTCTCTCTGATCAAGTAGTCCGTTGTGAGTCCAATCTTCTATACAATACGGAGGAGACCAAACTCTGATTAAACTTTGGTCTAAAGGTGGAAAAGATATCTTCTGACACGGTATGGTCCCTCCCCGACCCTGGTTCCGTTCACTTTCACGGTCTTGATGAGATGGTCGAACTTACACCGAAAGAGAATTAACCCGTAAACGAACTAACGACTCTTGAAAATGATAGAAGTTCTCACGAATATTTCGGTCGGAAAGAGAGGAGAGAGAGACTATTTTATATTTAATTTTGGTGTCATACTGAGTCGTGTATGGGTAGTCTTACCGATTTTATTTTTCTGCCTTCTATGGTGCATAACCTTTCTTATCCCCTGTTGGTCTTGAGTGTATGATGACTCCACCTGTACATTTAATAATATTCGACAAAACCATCATATGTTATTTTAATTTATATCCGTATTGATTCTGGGTCTTTAAGATAAGGAGCCATATATGGGTTTTGTTTCAGTATGGATACATGGTTTTCCATATATGATCTTAAAAGTTTTGTCGAGATAAACAATGTGTGTTTTTGACCTTTCACCGGGTTGTAGAGACTTACATCTTACTCAGTTAACAAACACCATAGTGGAATGTTACGTTACGAGATGTTGTTATTCTTATTTCGCAAATACTGATGTGATTTATTATACCTACTTGTAGTCTTGGAACTTTTGTCGTTCTGTGTTTTCTCATTTATGATATATTGAAATAGACGTAACTCAAGTTCTTTTTCGTTTGATCGGAGACAAAATCTGAGTTATGACACCAACACGACTCTCCTCCTTCACTGACCTGTCTTGTACTCTTCCTACCCAAAAGTCAAGGGTTACGAATTCAAAGAATTGGTCTGAACACTTTTTTGGAGATAGACATATGAAAAATAGAAAGGTAAAAGGATACACGTAAAAATAAAGTTAATTATTTTTGTTTCAATATTTAATCTTAAATCTTATTCGATTGAAATTTGAGGTTGGTATGGTGAACGATTAAAATACTCAAACTATTGTAAAGAATTAAGGAGATGTTAAGTGTTATAGGAATTGACATACTACAACAACTACCACTACTACTATTTTTCTCTATGTTAGTGAAACACAGTTAAAGTAAGGGTGTTATTGGGACAATTCATTTATTATCCATTATTACAATAAAGGTACATTGTTTACTCCTTTCGACCCGTGTGTTTACAATTTTTTATTTTATTTTAATCGGTAACGTAGGACTAGGTCTTAAGTCTAGATCCGTGAGAACGAGTTCTCAGACATGAGTATAGGTGATATAGGAAGAGATTCATTCCGATTTTATATATATAAATTTTCTTAAATCTTTTGGATTGGATTATTTTTATCCAACTACGACGATGATGACGATTCAACGAAGTAAACACAGGCTGAGACACCCTGGGGTATCTACCGTCGGGTGGTTCGAGGGGTCAGGGACCCTATGAGGTCCGTTCTTGTGACCTCACCCAACGGTAAAGGAAGAGGTTACGCACTTTCATTTTCCACTTTCACTTCAGTGAGTCAGTACAGACTGAGAATCGCTGGGGTACCTGACATCGGGAAGTCCGAGGAGGTAGGTACCCTAAAAGGTCCGTTCTCATGACCTCACCCAACGGTAACGGTCCGGAGGAATTAAAGGTAATTACTATTTTGTAAAGAAGATGAAGAAGAGTACGGGTAAGAAGTATGAACATGAAGTGACATAGGGTGTCTATCGGTCAGGTCATAAGGAAACTGGTGTCAAGACCTTAGGGGAGAAAGACCATCACTTAACAAGGAGTTTACGGGAAACTCCTTCGTACCACTTCTCCAATGTGAAAGGATGAATTACGGTCAATGAAAGGTGTCAATGTATACCTGTAAAAAAAAATAACTGAGGTGTTAGTGTACAAATTCCCGTCTTTCATATATAAAAGTCAAGGATCGACTACCAAATCTTATATAATCCACGAGTCATTTACAAACAACTTAAAAATTTAAGGTTAATTTCTAGATGAGGAATTACTGGACAGTAATATATATATATATACACACACACACACACACACACACACACACATGTATGTGTGTGTATATATACAAAAGAACTAATTTCTGTAAAAGATTACGATAATTTGAGTTTCTTAACTACCACTGATCTTCCATTACAACATCCAAGAAACCTCGTCTGTCCAAAACAAAAAATCGAGATTTAGTATGAGAAAACCATTATTGAATAAATCAGATATTTGCATCGTGGTTGAGTCGATCAGTGGTTTTGAAAACTTAAGTCAGACAATTTTATAGAAAAACGACCCGTGAATAGAGTTTAAAATATCACCTTTGGTTACCTTTACATTCTAAACAAAATGTATTTAATCAAAATGTCGGTGTAAAAGCCTTTGTGTAGACAAGGTGTTTCTTTTTCTCGAAATGAATAACGTTATTGAACGAAATACGTTACACTTACTGTAACAAAGAGAACACAAATTACTTGAAAGGGTAATAGATGAACAGTCAACCTATATCTATAATCGTTAAAACCTAGTACCGAGGTTAAGACCATAGTAAGGATATGATACTTTAGGAACCGACTTGTAGTACAATGTCACGTTGAATAACGTAAGGAACAGTCTTTTCTATTGGTGTCTCGGTAAGATTTAAAACGTTAACGATTTAAAGGAGAGTTTCAAAACCATCTGACTGACCCTTGGTAGACATCACACGAAAGGACCGATGATAGTTCAAAAGGTAAACGGTCATAAAGTGTGAGGGATCTATATTTGAGTATTCGATTTATCGAGAGAGTTAAGACATTGATATAATATCCCCGTTTTTGGACATTACTAGGTACAAAATTAATTTAATTCTTTCTTTTATTTACCTCCTTTAACTTTAATAAACGGACAGAATAGAGACTCTAAATGATCGTGAAGTTATTATTAAACTCAAGACTCTCCTTCGAAGAAAAAGACCGGAACCTTCTTTCGGTGAACTTTTTAATCTCACTATTGTGTCCTTTTCGATACAAAGTTGAGTACTTATAAGTCGACTTCACTAACCCCAAGACAAACGGTAAAGATTTACAGTCCCACACACACAACCCCCAACCAAAAACGAAGAAACCCATTCCAACATCAAAAAGGACCCCTTTTGGTACCTATAATGTTGGCTTACTGTCACCGGTAACTTCGATACCGAAAATCTTTGAATGGTTAATGATACCAAATCTTGTTACGAAAAGTTCGATGTCAAACTCTTGATAATCTCCTAATGCTTTAGATAAATTATCCAATGTTGATCGTATAAATTTTTCATCTTATATTATTTTGTATAGTCACATGTAGTGTATATTTCAAGAGTAAAGATTTTGGGCCAAAGTTCCCATGTACGTTTTCATACGTCTATGTGTACGTACACATGATTAAGTGTTACATTTTGTCAGAGAAGTACTATTTCATTTTTAAAAATCGAGGAGTATAAATCTTTAATTCTCGGAAACAGGTGGAAAGTGTGAGAACAGTCTTATTGTCTACTATGTTAAAGAGGACTCAACTTTCCCAACTTTTTTGTGATCATAATTGAACAATTTTATCTAATATGTAAAAGAAAGTCACGACTTTTATAGTCCTATTAGATTCTAAAGAGATTTAATTAAGTACTCAATATATAACTTATATATAACTACAAAGTTTAGAAGAAAGATCTTTTTGAGATAAAACTTGTATTTGTTATTAGACCCATTTAATTTTAAAGACCCTCAAGAAGTCTTGAGGCCCCTAAAAGGTTAAAGTCCTCGGACGGACTTCGTCTTTATCTCGACAGGAGGACCGCGGGGAGGGGGTGGGGTTACGGACACGGACGCGCGCACGTGTGTGTGTGTGTTTAATAACCGATGCCAGTAGTACTTCAACGGACAGATTTGGGTGTCAAGGTCGTCCCAAACTTGAAAAGGAACCGGAGGACACTACAAGGAAACTCCAGAGAAGTTACATTACGACCACGTCGATGAGTATCGTATGGAGTTCGATAAAATCAGAAGTCAATAAAAGTAAAGTTGTTCTTTTAACTCATCCGATAAACTACTAAGTAAGTAAAAGCTGTAGGTACCAGACTTTGGTTAGTCCAAAAAGATCAGACGTCGCGGACACGATCACAGGTAGATAGATACTCGACAGAAAGGATTGGGAGGTAAGTTCATATACATGAGGGACTGAAGATCTACGTCTGTTAAAGATTTGGGTGTTGACGAAAGTGGACTTAATTCTTTTTTACGAAACTAAGATAGGTGTACTACAGTCTAATCTTAGCACTCATTGTAAATGAAGAAAAAAAAAAAAAGTCGATCCGAACAACAAAATATCTTTGTCAAACTCTATAAACTTATATCAATATGAATACACCGTTGACGAGACAGACCGTAACTGTTTCATTTCATCGTAAAATTTACCGTTTTGGTAAACAAACGATCGGAGCAAATAGGTCTCCTAGTTTCTCTCATACTGAGACGGTCATCGGTGTTTTATTTACCACATACCTTTATTTTTACGTAAGTAAAATATAACGGAATCACTAGTTACTTCTAGTGGTGAATTAACTAGGTCCACACCACCATTCTTAATTAGTCCTTTTACCGACTTTAATTACCTGACTGTCACGATACCATACTTAAACGGTGATGGATTTCGATGAGGATTTAGTAAGTTTCTTGTGGGGTAAATAACAAATAAAATTAAATAACTATAAAAATGAGTTAAAATGACAATTTTACCCGTACGTAAAATATCACTGTTATTCGGGTAATCACACTATTTATATTATTACATTTTCAGAGACTAACGTAAACATTACTGGTAGTTAAAAGGAGAGATTAATGTAATTAACATCGTAATATATAGAAACTTTAAACATGTCCTAACATGAGTTAATCCAAGTACGACATAAAGTTATTTCGTATAAACGGTGGTAGTATTTAGAAACCTTGTGATTCAACACCTCTATCATCGTTGACTTCTAACTAGACGTCACAACCTTAAGTCACCCTTTAGTACAGAACAATAACTAATGATTTTCTCAGTAATTAAATACCTTCGACCAACCTCTAAAACCGTTCAAATCTTGAATAAAGTTTTAGTAAGGTTTAAGCTCGGTGTCGAAAAGAGTCTCTCTGTCTCACTCCTTCCCTCCCTCCTCCTCCCTCTCCTTCTCCCGTTCCCTCCACTCCTTCCTCTCTCTTTCTGTCTTATATTTGATTTTAAAATTTTAATGTTTTACTAAAACACAATGTAAAACAATTTGTCTCATCCCACTTCACACACATACATCAATATAGTTCCATTTATCGTTGGACTATAATGGTCCGGTGTTAGTCCAACTCATTAACCAAAGACTGTCATAGAAAAAGAGAGTCTTTACATTGACTGTCTTTTATGGATCGATAAGTTAGATTTTCGTCTACTGAACGACATTCTTAAGTTCATCTTCCACTTTTTGTCGGGTCTCATTGGAGAAAGGAACGAAAGTTTTACATTTATAAGATTTCCATGTCAGGACAACAGTCTGTGATTAATTTTACCATATCTTTTCTTAGATCTTACTCTAACATTTTTTCCTTCCGTCTGAAGTGTGGATCCCTAAAATATTAAACAGTAAATCGAATACTATGTCTAAACTAAAACCAATACTTATGATACATTATCTTCAGAACAAATAGAGGTCCAAAGTGCACATACAAAATAAATGGAATAGAAGTAAATCCCGAAACTTCATGGACACTGATTAATACATTCAACTGTCTAACCTATATTTATTGGGAGCGAGAAAAAAGGAAGAAGAAGAAGAAGAGTAAAAATTTAAGACTTTTACACAAATCTTATCATATCTAATACATTACTGTCCTCGAAGACTCGAAAATAGGAGTCCACCTTCTAAACTTGTGGTCGTTACGTCGTACCGACTATTTCTTTGGATCATTATAACAACGATCTAAAAATAAAGATACCATTGGTACTACAGTGACCACAGACGTTACGAATTTGGAAGGTAGACATTATTGAACTCGACTAGACCATCCTGTCTTTACATTTTTACTTTTTTTTTTTCAGATTAATTATCTTACATTAGTGGTCTACGTTACTATGTTTTTTACAAACTCTTGTATTTACGACTTAGAACCGACCCTGGTTTTCTTTTTACGTCGTACCCCAAATAAATAAATAAAATTTCTTTTTCGTAAAAAATTTATATTACTGATACTGCACTCACATTTCCTCTAAAATTTTACGTCATCTCTTCCTCGATAGGTATACGAGATCCGAAATAATAAACATCGATCTCTTCTTCTGTCTGACCCCCCCCCCGTCTAGTACACAACCCCTAATTGCAAATTAAGGACAATTCTTTACGTCTTTTATTCACTGTACGTATATTATGTTGTCATTATAACGACTTTTCGCATAATTACTAAAATAATATAACGTCTACTAACAAAAGATAAATATGAGGAAAAGAATTTGATGGAAGTAAGAGAGGGGTCACTATGTCCTTCGAAGGAAAAGTGAGAATGATAGAAACAGTTTCTTATTCGTCGGCAAACGAACGACTCGAGATTAGATAGGAGAGTCCCTCCTCACTTGAAGAATTCACGTACTCGAACCTTTCTTCTTTTCTATAAGGTACGGGTGTAAAATTCCCTCTTTTTTATTATAACCTCCATGATTATTATTAGTCTTTAGAGGGTCTCCCAAATACTTTCTCTGCCGACTCACTGATCCTCACCCCGAACTTGTGGTAACAGAAGTCTCACTAGAAAGAATAAGGAGTCGTTTCCCCAAAAAGGATCAATTCGGTTCCATCTTTTTTTTTTTTAGTGTTCAAACGACACGAACGGAAAGAGTAAGACCGGGGACGGGACGAAATAAGAGTACCGGTCCTTTGAACCAAGAGTTCAGGTCTTCTTATCCCCACAGTGTGCCATGACGGAGTGGATGAAGTAGATAAGTACCATTAACACCAATTCCACCTCGGCTCTCATCCTCACCGTACGATCCCCTGACCGGAAGGTAATGGAAAATTGATCGGGGTATGACCACCTCCCAAACTCGTTTCAGGTCCTCTATCACTTCCTTCGGATCACACGACGTACGTCACGTACCCCAGTGTTCCTCGACCTGTGATGCCTCACTGACTTGTAGGACCATTTCCCATCCCTCTCCCATCCATGATCCACCTAGTTTCAAGCTGTGAGAGAAGACCTAACAAAAACACTTTGGTGAGATGACGTCATGACCGACTTAAAGGTTTGATTACTTTAAGGAATAAAACCAAGATTACAAAATTTATGAGTGTCACCTGTTAAGAAGGGGTAATCTCTCTCTCTAATAACTGAATTGAACTAGTATACGGACGATCGTGACAATGATAAGATGACAATAGACTAACGTCGATACATCTGTGATTTCACTATCTCCCGAAGAATCCACCGCGACCACGATTTGTTTGACGGACGATTACGTCCTCTGTATTCTCTGTAACCAAGTTAGGGAACCACCCCTTCTAGGGGACCTCCTCCCGTACCGTTTGGTCAGGTCACAAGACCAGAAGACCTCTTAGGGGTATCTGTCTCGTCGGACCACCCGATACCAGATGTCCCAACGTTTCTCAGTCTGTGATGACTTTACTGAACCGTGTGTCACACTATTTTTTTTTTTTTCGGGTCTTTATTTAGGTGTGTGGATACCGGTGGAAGAGAAGGTGTCTCCTCCGTTCCTATATGTTACCTAATTTCTGTTAGAGAAATTGTTCACCACGACCCTTTTGACCAGTTGGTGAACATTTTCTTACTTTGATCTAGTGAAAGATTGTGGCGTGTGTTTTTATTTGAGTTTTACCTAATTTCTAGATTTACATTCTGGTCTTTGATATTTTGAGGATCTCCTCTTGTATCCGTTTTGTGAGAGTCTGTATGTAGTGTCGTCCTAGGAGATACTGGGTGGAGGGTCTTATAACCTTTATTTTCGTTTTTATTTGTTTACCCTAGATTAATTTTAATTTTCACAGACGTGTTATTTCCTTTGATATTCGTTCCACTTTTCTGTCGGAAGCCTTACCCTCTTTTATTATCGTTTACTTCGTTGACTGTTTGTTAATTAGGGTTTTTATATGTTCGTTACGTACGTCGAGTTAAGGTCCTTTTATTTGCTGGGTTAGTTTTTTATTAGGTTTCTTGATTTATTTGTAAAGAGGTTTCTTCTGTATGTCTACCGATTGTTTGTGTACTTTTCTACGAGTTGCAGTGAGTAATAGTCTCTTTACGTTTAGTTCTGGTGTTACTCCATGGTAAAGTGTGGTCAGTCTTACCGACGATACATTTTCAGATGTTCGTTATTTACGACCTCTCTCACACCTCTTTTCCCTTGGGAGAATGTGACAACCACCCTTACGTTTGATCATGTCGGTGATACCTCTTGTCACACCTCTAAGAAATTTTTTGACCTTTATCTTGACGGAATACTGGGCCGTTAGGGTGACGACCCGTATGTGCACCTCCTTTGGTCTTAACTTTCTCTGTGCACATGGAGTCACAAGTAGTGTCGTAACAAAGATTATCGGTCCTGTACCTTCGTTGGATCTACAGGTAGTCGTCTACTTACCTATTCTTTCGACACCATGTATATGTGTTACCTCATAATGAGTCGGTAATTTTTATTATGTAAACTTAGTCAAGATTACTCAACCTCCTTTGACCTCGGATAATGTGTCTCACTTCATTCGGTCTTTCTTTTTGTGGTTATGTCATATGATTGCGTATATATACCTTAAATCTTTCTACCATTACTAGCGGGACATACTCTCTGTCGTTCTCTGTGTCTACACATCTTGTCAGAAAACCTGAGACACCCTCTCCCTCTTTCACCCTACTAAACCCTCTTACCGTGACTTTGTACATATGATAGTACATTCTTTGGTTAGCGGTCAGATCCAAGCTACGTCCTATGTCCTACGAACCCCGACCACGTGACCCTACTGGGTCTCCCTCCACCCTCCCCCCAAGCCCTAACCCTTGAATACATGTAGACACCACCTAAGTACAGTTACATACCGTTTTGGTTTGTCATAACATTTCATTTTATTTCATTTTATTTTGTTTTGTACCTGTATTTTTTTTTACTTAGACCAACTGTATGTTCACTTTAAGAGTACCTATTCTGCGATGTAAGGGGATTTCCTTTATACCTGAACATAAAGACCCAAATTAACGTGGTACTGAATTTTAATGGAGAGCGAATAGTAAATATTTAGATACATAAGATTGTCATCTCTGTATTTGGTAAAATGTACATTTCTCTAGTGATTAACATATTACTTTTGATATAATTATTATGACCAATATCGACTGTAGATAAATCGGAACATTTTAACATGAAAAGTTTGTGGTCCACAGACTCTAATGTATGATCCGTCTCCTGTCTCTTTTACTGTACCCGAATTAGACACGGGTGTGACTCTTTCTTTGATTTTTTTAAAGACCGTACCAAACGTTCGTCGCAGTAGATCTTTCCTTTTAATTTCTGAGACAGAGAAAGTATTACCAGAGATTACAATGATTGTGAGTCGGTATGTGAAATTTACTCAGCTACACCATGTCTCATCTCTAATTCTCCTATGTGAAATCTCTGTCTGAAGACTCAAGGTTGGGGTGGTTCATGGCTTCATGGTTCCTGTCAAATTGTGAGCCGTTGTAAAAGTTGGAGAAGTATGGGGACAAGAGAATCGACATTTTCCTTCTATTTGAAGTTTTATAACAATACACCCAATTTATTACTTACGTTTTAAGAATGTCTTCACGGACCAGGTCAAACACAAGTTGTTTATAATCGATGAACATAATTGAAAAACAAAGTAACCTAGTTTTAACGGGTTCAAACTGTTTGACCACCCTCCTCTCCTTCCGTTTCTTTTTTTTTTTGAAGTATAAAGTTTTATAATTTGTTTATATATACACAATCATATGACATAACCACAAAAAGAAAGACCGAATGAAGTGAGACATATTAGCCGAGGTCAAAGTAGGTAGAGTAGTCTTGACTAAGTTTACATAAGAAAAATTACCGACTCCTTATGAGGTAACACATATACATGGTTTCGAAAGAATATGTAAGTAGACGACTACCTGTAGATCCAACAAAGGTACCCCTCCCTCCACCCTCCCCCCAAGTACAAACCCTAGCGTACATGTGGGCACCACCTAAGTACAGTTACATACCGTTTTGGTTATGTCATAACATTTCATTTTATTTCATTTTTATTTTTATTCTTTGTTTGTTTGTTTGTTTATTTTTTTTGGGTTTATATACACGAATCATACGATTATCCTAAAACCTTTTCAAAGACTAGAACGGGAGAGACAGAAAAGGGAACGGAAATCGAAGAGTTTAATAATAATAATAAATGGTAGGGGTTGGAATTTTATAGTCGAACAACGGTGTATACCGGTAGATAAAGGATAGTATTTCCAGTCTTACCGGGTAAAGTGTAACAAAGGTAACAGGTCACTACCTGTATTATTTTAAAAAAAGATCGTAGAGTAGGAAACTGGATCTTAATAGAGGTGCGTTAAGACGGGCACAGACTGTCTGTATAATGGTATATTAATACGATAATAACGATCAACTTACTAAACAGTTCTCACTATAAGAGACAACCACAATACAGTAACGGTAAAAAACGATTGACACAGAAAGTATATCACAGTGTACAAAGATCGAAGAATGATCTAATAATCGTCAGACTACCTTTTCGGGAAAAAGGCACATAGTTCGTCTGAGGTCTTACGGATATTGACAAAATCCTTATTCTCATTTCCTTCGGGTATCTTCACTGGTGGTTTATACTCTGGTTGACCAAGATCCCTTCTTTTTATTTTGGATTCCCCTTAAGATACATAACAGTGTGTATTATTTCTAGTCATACGTCTCAGGTATAAACTGACGTAACGAATTATCAACTCACTAAAACATGTTTAATCGATTGAAGAGACTTGGAACTAACAGATAAGATATTTTCCCCGGTCACTAAGATGGACAGAAAATCTCAACATATCCCGTAGTTTACTCTACTGCCAATTCTTTAACGAAACATTTGATACTTCACTTCACTTTCAGCCAGTCAGCACAGGTTTAGAAACGTTGGGGTACCTGATATACCTGGGTACCTTAAGAGGTCCGGTCTTATGACCTTACCCATCGGAAAGGGTAAAGGTCCCCTAGAAGGGTTGGGTCTCTAGTTTGGGTCCAGAGGGTGTGACGTCCGTCTAAGAAATGGTTGACTCGGTGTTCCCTTCGGGAACATTTGACGTAAACAGTTGTTTGTAAACGACACCACCACTACCATGAAGTACGGAATCGGATGTTACCTTCATTGTGAAGACAGTCTAAAACTACTGATCAGGGGTACAAGGAAGTTACTACATGGTGAAGAGACAACGACACATTGTTTGGTCGGGACTTGAAGTACCAGACTTTGTTGTCGTTCTTAAACACTAAACCCGTCTTTACCACTCCTGTCGATTAGAGACAAAACGAACTATAGTCGGACCCCTCCAAACTTCCGACCGTAACGGACTTTTGAGTGACTGCACAGACTGTCAACGACGACCGACATCCAATCTTAAAAAGTACACATGTACTTGACCTTGTGGATGTATACGTGACTGTCTTTCCGTTTCTCACTTGTGTACTTCTTCTATATATACGAGTGAGTATAAGTCCCTTCCTCCTAAGTAAAAGGTTCAGAACCACCCTCCTTTCAGTTTATTATACATCTGGTGGTATCTATAATGGAGGGGGTGGTTGGTGATAATCGATCGTAAAAAACTCATAAATTATGTACGGTCTGTGTTACGACACAATATAATAAATTAAGGATGGTTTATAGATACTCCAATTGTGGTAACATGGGTAAAATCATTACTGTTTTTTACTGGAAGTCTTACAATTTTTTCGAAGGATTTCAATGTATCCCTTCCACGATCCTGATTTAAACTTCAGTGTAGTAATTAGTGATGTGACATATAGGAAAGAGAATCTGTGATGTGAACACACTAACAATCCCCTTCGTGTGACTAACTTTGGCGGGTGGGACCGGTCCGTGGTATTATTGGTAAACGTACTCAACAAAATACTGTCCTCTAAGACTATTCCTTATACCTTGATTATTCGGTGGTGGTTGTCCTTCTCAAGCCCTTTCTAGATTTCCTCTGTGGCGGACAGGCAGGTGAAGGGTCTTAGGGAGAGCGATTGTAGGTAGAACCGACTCGCTACACACGTGGTGGTCCTTTCTGACTTAATCTTACTAACCGACTTCCGGTGGGCTTTTGATTAGGGTAGTGGTATTTTGGGCTCTGACACTCGGTGCGACGTCTCGCCAAGAGGACCCAAGGGAATGGGATGAACGAAAGGTGGCCCCACGGGAAAGGGTCATTTTAGAGAACGAAACAGTCGTGTAGACAGAGGAGTCTGTTAAGTAAAGGTTCACAATCTGTTCTCGGGTCGAAACCCGGGACCTTCCCCAGGAGGAAGGACGTTGTTCACCGCTGAGAACACCCTGAGAAGAAGCGACTCTGACTGTAGGACTGGTGAGCCCCATGAGTCCCCGGTCGAACGGGTGGTTACCTGGTCTGGGTCATCGGCGTTGATCCTGGAAAAACAGGTACCAGAAGACTGTACCTGTTGACCGGTCTCACGGGGTTGGCCATTCCTTGTTCTATGAAATAACTGGAGAGAGGGGAAGGGAGAGAGAAAGGAGAGGAATTGGGAAGGATAGGAAGGGGTTAAAAGATCGGTGGACCAGGACCTACGTCCTTAGACCAACTTCCCGGGAGTCGGACTCGACTCCTAACCTCTGACTAGTGGAGGAGAACCGTCTCTTAAGCTTAAGACCAAGACCAGACCAGACTAAAGACCATCCCGACTCAAGGTCAGGAGGGAAGAGACCTCAGGGTCTCTTTTCAGGGTATTACGAACCCATAGACATCCACCGTCCTCTGTAGACATTCCGGTGGGGAAAGTGGGGGGAGAGGGTGGAGGAGGGGGAAGAAGAAAGTTGGACCGAAGGAAAGGAGGGAAACTTTAGAAACTACAATCGTGAACCTGGACTTCAAGACACAGAGATATCCTCCAAAAGACTCTCTGACATAAGAACATAAATTCCCGAAGGGACCACCGCGTCTCCAATTTCGTAGACGGACGTTACACCCTCTGGACCCAAGTTAGGGACCCAACCCTTCTAGGGGACCTCTTCCTTTACCTCTGGGTGAGGTTATAAGAACGGACTTCTTAGGGGACCTACCTTCTCGAACCACCCGATGTCAGGCACCCGGCGTTGCTCAGCCTGTATTGAAGTGAAAGTGAAAGTGAAACTACTCCTGACGGACCAAATATACACACACAAAATTAAGACACAAGACACAACACTAAAGACTACCGGTAAAACGAAACAGACCGGTGGTAAACCAAATCTGGACGACGGTAAAACAATCTTGAACTAAAAGAAAAGGACACGGAACTCTGGTCCCGAGAGTCCTTGTGAATAGATCTGGTAGAGATTGAGGACTCTGACTCCCTTTTCCCCTTTTTCTGAAATTATTTTTAAAATAAATAAAGTTGACAAAAAAAATTATTTGATCGTTTAAAATATAACATCACAGATTAAGTACTGATTTGAATCTTTTACTTCGATCCAGAACGTGACGCAGACAGATTTATGCAGCACCACACAGAAACAGAGACCCATTGTAAAAACTTCAATTAAACATTTACTCGAGATAAATTAACCGAATTCTTTCCACTCACGAATGTTTAGTTTATTAATATTTAATTTGTTACTTAAGGTCCAAGTACACTTGACCCTTTATAAGTCATAATTTATGGACTATAATTACAAACAAACAACTGAATAGATTATATCTGTACAGAATCTCATTAATTGTAATTCATCTTATAAAAGTGACATAGATCCAAATTATATTCAATTTATAATATAGACAATTTTCAAACAGTTATTCCTTTAATTGAGTTCACTTCTTTGAAGATTTTTTTACATTTACTCTGTACTCGAAGACATATTTGAGATAATTCTTATTAATAAGAAATCTTTATAGACAGATTTTATCGGAGAGGTCTAACCACATTGAATTTAAAGATTCCCAACACGATTCACACGATTTACAACCTTCAAATAACTTATCAATCTAGTAAAGGTTTATTTTATTTAAAACTTTGTAAATGATGATTTGTGTAAAGGAAAATGTCTCTTTGATTTCTCTAAATCCTGATATTTAATTATTACAAACCACGGAAGGATTTTACAAGATTCTTTCGTTCCCAAAATCTTTAATAACGACCATAAATAAGAGTGGTTAGATATTTTACGATTATATTCAATCAAGAACCAACCATTTCCCTTCACCCTTCATACAAAAGTCATTTTTTTCTTTTTTCATACTATTTTATGATTTTTCTCAAAACGTACTAGTCCTAAAAGATTTTAACCTAATGTTAATCAATCTATTTACCTAAAACAATTCTTACTGTGTCGGTATTTTTTAGACCAATCTCAGTTGATCCAGGTTCTACCGTCTCGACTGAAAGAGATCTGGAACTCGGAACCAAAAATCCGGATAACAATGTATAATTGTTCAATTTACTATGTGGATAGTTCCAACTGATTTAGACTGGTTTACAAGATTTGGAAAAATTAACTAGAAAAACTATTTTGAAGGATTTATCTTAAGAAAACTTCAAGAAAACTGGAGATCGATTGCAACCCCACAAAGTCTCCCGGAGACTTTGTAGGGTTTCTCTCTATAATTTGACACAAATAAATCAACCAATTTAATGAACTTTTTCTAATAGTTTACTCATTATTTAGACGAGTACAATATTACATCCCAATTTAATGATTATGTCTATAGGATCTTTAATATACCTCAAGAATGGTCAGACTATACATGACCATAAGTTTACCTTTTGGACTACTGATATGTTTTTAATTGTCTTCCTGACTTACTTGGTCGCTTATACCAATATTGAAAATACCAAAGATAGACTTTTTAATGCCTAAACTTAGAATACGAAAGTCCCTCATCCCTTTTGGAAGGAGAGTTTGATTAATACTGTTATGAAACCATTTTAATTTGCAATATTTATTTTGTTAATATAAAAGATAGACTGAGGAGGTTTTTAACCTTCAAGAATCCAAAGGTCATTCAAATAGTTTACTCAATCCTTCCAATAGAGTGTTCATGTTTTTAGAGTTCTTTAAAAACTCTGGAATTTTTACCTTCTCAAGTAGATCTAAACAATCCGTTTTAGACACTATTCGGAAACCACACTCAAAGGGTCGGGACAAAACAAAATTTTCAAGTCAGGCTCCGAGATATTTACAAAGGTGTTTTATTTTAAAACCAATATATTTAGTAGTCTGGTTTTAATCACTTTTGTCTGGATAAAACGTGTGTTGGTCGGAATTAAACCAATATAAACTATTTTTACTCCCATTGAGATCCCTCTTTTTCTATAATGTTTTTTACAATTTAGGGTCAAACAATTACCTCCAGACGTAGATCATTCTGAGTAGGGAATCTATCAAGAAACGACAATACACTATAATTACATTTTAAATTAACTTAAGAATTTCTTGTGGGATTCAAACAAAGACTTCGAATAGAGTCATTAGATAGAAACCTACTTCTAGTCTACGGAGCACTGGACGTTGGTCCTGACCTTTTTCTGTATTAAATTCCCTGACAGAGGTTGGACCTACCTTCCTGAAAAAACGGTCCATGAGAATTTATCGAGTACGTGTTACTTTGACTTCCCTTTAATTGAGAATTTAATTAAGGGTGAAGGTTTCCGGGGATGTGACGTGACCAGATATCTCTTCTACCGACTGGACTAGAGTGGAATTTTACTACGAGTTCGTCCTCTTTGATGTGATGTGGTCCTACTCTTCTACTGCTGTAGTCTCCATCTGTCGAAGGGGTTCTACGACCCGGACTAAGCATACTAGTAAATACAAAAGAACTGAAGAATCTGGAAACGTATATTTAGTTTAGGAAAAGATAGTATCCGGACTAAGATACGATCAAAATCTTTAGTTAAGTCAACAATCCAAACACCGGTTAATGAACACAGATCAAGACCTAACGGAACAATTTAAAAAGATGATGGTTTGAGATTGACCAACCGGGACTCTTTTAAATGAATTGTTTTTTAAATATCAGTATAAGTCCAATGACACTATAATGATCTACCCTAGGGGAGTGGTCCGGTTAATTATTACGGACGAGACTGAGACCGGGATTTAAACTCGAAAATAGATAATGAGTTCGAGTTTGTCTCGTTGTTCTTTTCAAAGTCGTCTCCTCCTTTTTAGAGGGTGTTAATACCCTACCTAAATATATCTATTGTGGTCCGATACCATTAAATCTAAATTTCAGAGGAGACACAACCTTTGTTAAGGAAGAGGTCCCCTAGAAGGGCTGGGTCCCTAACTTGGGTCCAAAGGGTGTAATTTCCGTCTGCGAAATTGGAGACTCGGTGGTCCCTTCGGAGATTCCTATTAGTCAGATCATTGTGATCTTTTGCCCCGATACACGGAATATCTACCACGGTTATATATTAAAGGGACCTTCTATTTCTAAGTTGTCTGGTCTGATTCAGTCTACTGGACTCTATATGACCCGATGTAGATTACCTTCGAAAATTGAATTCAGAATGAATACTGAAATGATTATGACGACCGATACAATAAACATAAAGTGGACAAAATGTTTTAACGACAAAGAATGTGACAGTTTACACACAGACTCCGGAGATTATCTTATTATATATCAGGGTATACTCTAGTTACTACCATTGTCACATTAAGATCTATACCCTTCTTCGTTGTTCTCCCTTATAAAAGGACCTGGTTCTCCGATCATTCTGTCCACCAGGTCTCTTAAAACCTATGACAAAATACCGGATCAGGTCATTGTCGTGTAACTCACCGGACAGTTGTATTAGAAACGGTTGGCTCTTACCTGTAAGAGTCGTGGTACCCTATTTTACCAGTACTTTACGGGGGGAGTTTTAGTACTAGTTCAAATACTCGTTTTTCCCCGAGACGGTTGGCTTCTGACTGTGAACGGTAGATGTAGATGTTTCTAATTTAGTACCGGTGACGTTGAAGACTGAAAGTTACGGGGACTTTCCTCAAGTCCCACTTTTAGTCTACTTCGGGAGACACGAGACCCTTTTTGACCGTCTTGTCCGGAAGTCTATCAATCTAGAAAAGTCCTCTTCTAAAATACTCAAGGTTAAGAACGTAGAAGAGTATGGATCACTTTGTGACTATGGTAAATGCCACTTGAGACGAAACGGATAATTCCTTTTCAAATATTAATTTTCAGTTTTATCTCATCGATACCAAGTCTATAGGACCCTTTATTGATCCACTACGACACCCACATGAAAGTCTAATCTGGAACATAGTGATTTGTGAACTCAAAAGACTCAACACAGTCCGAACCTACGGTGGTAAGAGTTTTGTTATAGACGATCTTCGATCATTGGAATGAAAAATATTTTCATCCGTTGACCATGGACCGATGTTCAGAGGGACTTCACGATCCAGGTCTGACTCAAAGTTCCAAATAAGAAGATTTTTCTTTACTCTAAATAAAACAGATGATTTAAGGTCAATAGTGAGGAGGTTGATGAAGATTAGCCAAGACAATGTGGTTTTACCGTCTGGTTCCCTAACTCTAAAATAAGTATGTTCTGAGTCTAGATCTTGAACCTTGAGTCTTTATGAAGGTTAAGTCACAGATATGAGGTTCGACTCCGTCAGGATACGAGGTAAAACTGTCTTTCAATAGTGTCAGTATCAACGGATCAAGGGATTTAATTTTGACTCATCTTAAGACACCCCGTTACCTCATCTCTAGACAAGACACAAGAGGTAAAGAACAGACATCCTATGTCCGAAGTAAGTCGGAGGAACTGGAAGGGACTCAAGGTTTCCCATCTAAGTTTGTTAACGATTAGTCCCTTCCCTCCCCTATGTCTTTGTCCTCTTTGTTAGTTTTCATCCATTCCGGAGGTCTTTCTCAGGACCAAGGATGAGTTTATTTATACGTATTGTTACAGAAACTCGGGGGTGGGTCCACCTTCAACCATTGAAGTCTGACTTGTGTTCTAAGGACCTCGTGTCGAGACAACGGAATGGTGGTTGGTTAGTTTTTCCCAGTGTTTGGGACGTTGGGAGTGGGGTTTACAACGGAAGACAAAGGTCCCTGGTCTCTACTGGTAGGACAATCCAGAGGACAAACCGGGAATAGATAAAGTAGAGACTCTCCCCAGTTGTCAAAGATTGATTTAACGACAATGATGTTCCCACCTTCGACCAAAGTTTACACCTTGTGGGGTTGAATCTAGTCCATCTCTCTCTGAAGACGAGACGATCCGTCCGCATACGGGTACGTGTCGTTCTTCATCAATGTCTTCTTTCTGTGGAGACGACGTTAAGGGTTCTTCATAGAACTCATACTTCAGAGAGTCCCCCTTCAACAATCCCGTTCGTGTGATTAACTTTGACGGGTGGGACCGGCCCGTGGTATTATTGGTAAACGTACTCAACAAAATACTGTCCTCTAAGACTATTCCTTATACCTTGATTATTCGGTGGTGGTTGTCCTCCTCAAACCCTTTCCAGATTTCCTCTGTGGCGGACAGGCAGGTGAAGGGTCTTAGGGAGAACGATTGTAGGTAGAACCGACTCTCTACGTACGTGGTGGTCCTTTCTGAGACTTAATCTTACTAACCGACTTCCGGTGGGCTTTTGATTAGGGTAGTGGTATTTTGGGTTCTGACGTTCGGTGTACCGTCTCGTCAAAAGGACCCAAGGGAATGGGATGACGAGAGGTGGGCCCACGGGAAAGGGATGACGAGAGGTGGGCCCACGGGAAAGGACTATTTTAGAGAACGAAACAGTCGTGTACATACACAGAGGAGTCTGTTAAGTAAAGGTTCACAATCTGTTCTCGGGTCGAAGCCCGGGACCTCCCCAAGGAGGAAGGACGTTTGACTACTATCCTTACGTAAAAAAACACCTTATCCTTGAATGACGATACATTACTCAGTCACTTATTTTAAGTAAACCGAAATAACGAGTCTATATCCTTGTGTAAACCGTGGAAATTTACTACAACGTAATTTTATTTTTGGACGATCATCGAGAGAGACTTTACTTACGGATTGAGACCAGTCATCTTTTGTCAACTTTTAAGAATGTCAGTCATGGGAGAGTTCTTAAAGATTCTATGAATCACAATCTCTTCGATAGGTTTTACATTCACAGATTGAGCAGTGGTCAGTCTTTCGGAACCCTCATACACCAAATTTTTATATCTATTTTACTTTGAGTTACTGAGTCGAAGAACCAATGAACTTAAGACACGAAATCATTGATGTCGTTCATCCTGGAAGTGACCTACTACCTGTCTCTTCAACTTATGTCACTGACACTACCAAACAAAGATAATGGTTATGACTCCTAACGGAACACTAATGTTATTAGTAACGGTCACGGTAAGTTGAATACTTGAGACGGGTCGGAACAAATGCCTCGATTTTGCAACGTGTGAATAAACAACCGAAACTTTTTAGGGTTGTACAACGGGGACGGACTTAACGGAACTAACTGTCATCCCTACATTAATTAAATCGATTTATTCACGTTCCGGGAAACGAAAAGAACCGAGACAGTCGTATCGGAGTACCTCCCACCATTAATACACACTATCCGTACGTCGACATATACCAACAGGAACTTACACCTTACTTAAACCTTCCTCTTTCTCTGGGTGTTTCCTCTCTCTCTACTTAAAGTTTCCTACGACAGACATTATGTCACAGTTTTCTTTTCCCACTTTACTCTAACTATCGTAGTAAACAAACAGAACGGAAAACCCTGTCAGTCTAAGTTTTTACGTTTTTTTTTTACGTCTTTTTTACCAACATGTACATCTCAGTATGTAAACATAAGTGTAAGAACGAAATGAGTTTAAGTCGACATGACAGTGACGTTCCTTATAAGGGAAAATTTTTTACGTACATAATTTTATTCACTTGATAAATTCGGTACCAGGTCTAGAGTCAGAAAATCAAAACAAAAACAAATACCACTTTAAGTTCACTTCGTTTCATTATGAGAAAGTATGTACTCGATTTGTAAAAACTTGGTAGTTCAGTTGATCATTTCTGGTAAAGACATTCTGATACCAAACAGAATTACCTTACAAACGAGGTCCAACCTGTTTTTTTAAGATCTTATTTTATACACCCCTCTTCTTGTAGTCACGTACTTCTACGATATCATAGCAGTAAAAAAGGAGAACGAGTTTGGAAACAAAGAACTTTCTTCTTTGCATAAATTTGTCTTTCCTATTTAGGTAACATCTGGATACATCAAACGATAGAAGAAATTTTTTTTTTACCCGTCAATAGGTACTCTTGCTGTGTACAAAAATGAGGTGTCTCCGTCTATAAATTACTGGTATACCCGTAAACTACTTGTGTATTAATAGAAAATTTGTAAATAAAACATTACAAAAGTTGTTTTTACGATGAAAATTTCTCTCGTTCTCTTCACGTAAACAACCAAACAGTGATACTCACATAATAAAGTACGGTTCTAATTTCTCCGTTTTCGACTACGACATGGATAGACGGTTCGGTATCGACAAATAAAGGTCTACTGAAGACAAAACTATCTAGAGAGTTCTTTGACGTAAGTTAAAAAGTGACATAGGTATATTGAGGTTTATAGATTCGTCAATTCAAAGTCTTCAGTCTGGGACCCTTAGATCTGATGTCCAAATTATAGCACCTTTTAAAATCTACAATAATTTATCGTTCGTCGAGAATTTAAAAGAGTTCCAAATACTGATATCGTTTACTTTTTACCTCGTGTCTACTTTACAAATCACCATATATGAGACATGTCTTTTAGTCGGTTCCACACGTAGTAGCAATTGATAAAGTAGGGTGTTTTACCGATATGAGTTTTCGCATATAATAAAACTAACTAAGTCTCGACAGAATTCTTAAGTACCGTAATTCTAACATGAAGAGAGTTTAGATTATTACAACATCGGTGCGTAAGGTCCTTTGTTTGAGTGAGTCTTCCTGTTACGTCTATCACCTCACGTCAAATAATGTGGCCGCCCGGGTTCCGTCTCAGAGGAGAGTCGGTTCCTGGGGCTGGTCAAAAACACTTTTGGAATAAATGGGATTTGTATGCACGGATTTGGGTACGGGGTTTAAGGGACTTTGATCAGACTTGTTTCCTTTTTCTTTCTATGTCAGTTTCAGTTGGACACTAAGTATACGGAATTTGGATCCATCAATTTGTCACCTGTTAGTAGTTATCCGAACACCAGTAAGGGGTTATTCGTATTATCTTACATACTAAGATAAACCAGTGTGTCTATTAATCCCATAAGAAAATGTGACCCCGAGAAGGAAGGCCCCCGGACTAAAAGGTCAACCATACAGTAAAGGTATCTATGACCCGTATATCGAGTTTCAGGTCAGGTCGGGTTCTACCTCAGGACGAAAGTTCTATCTCGGACAAGACAAAGGAGGAAGTTATTTTAAAGGTATATTTATAAAATAATGAGGACATAGATACATATGAGATTGATCTTATAAACGAAAATACATGATTCCGTCACCTAAAGACACATCTAAACCTCCTCTCCTACCCATATACCTTACAAAATACAAGTGTCGGGTTTAGATTCAAAAGGTCAACCTACAGATATGGACGGGAGTCCCCGAAGGGACCACCGAGTCACCATTTATTAGGTAGACGATTACGTCCTTTGTACTCAAACTAGGGACCCAACCCTTCTAGGGAACCTCCTCCCGTACCGTTGGGTGAGGTCATAAGAACGGACCTCTTAGGGTACCTGTCTCCTCGGATCTCCCGATGTGTCAGGTATTCTCGACCTATACTGAATCGCTGGTTTGTTGTCGTTGGACGGGGGTCTCTCAAATTCTATTAATGATATATTATAAACCGATTTTTATTAGTTGAGTATCAGAAAGTCTAGGATGTTTTACCATTCTTAATCGTAACGATATCCTTATGGAGTTCATGTACGAAAGGAAATCAATAAAACTTTTATCTTCTTATTACGTAAACCGGGTGTTTATAAAAACCAACAGATTGGACACGGTGAAAACTCATCAAGTAACGTGACTAAATATTAATAACAAATGGAAAAAGGGATACAAGAAATCCTCTTCTCTCTAATACGGAATTAGTAGAGATAAGAGAGGAATGACTCGTGTCACTTACTCTGTAATACACAAGTTATTTCCTTACCATTTACACTGATATATTTATTTCCGTATTAGTGTACGGACTTTTTAGACTAATTGGAACATCGTTACATATGTCTCTGTATCTCATCCCTTTATAATGAAGTTCGAACTTCTTCCCTTACCATTCTTATGGTCCTTTCTGTAACCCTTACCCCACTGTGAACTTGACCTGGAATTTCTTACCCATCCTACGGTAATCTAAACCAATGGTCAAGAACCAATGAAATCTTTTATAAAAGTCACTTTACAACTCTTGTTTGTCGTCGAACTTTCTCCGATTGTAACCCCATCCACACTTTTTTGTCTCTATGTTGGAGAGGTGAATTTATTAAAATACTACTTATGAATCGAGACTTTACTCCTACTACGATAGAAACATTCATAGTTTACTTTTTGATCCATCCCTTCATATCGTAAACCACATTTATGAGTTATTAATTCGATGTTTTGTTTGTTCCCTTTCCTCCAATCGTCCTCCCTTATCGTTTAATCTTATTCCTTTATAGAAAAAATAGTTCTTAAAACTCTAAAGTTTAATCACTGTCACTAAAAGAGTATCATTTTAGAATGTCTTCTAAGGAACTATAAAGGATTTAGTTGTCAAAATCGTTAGTTCGTTTACTGAAATAAACTGAAATCACAGGGAGGACAAGAACAGACAAATGGAAAAGGGTAACGGAAATTTGACTCAGAGAAAGGATTACTCAAAGATATGAAGGTCACAAAAAGTATAGACAAGTTAGACGAAACTTTACATGGTCACTATATAGAAATCCTAGTATGATATTCTTAATGTTCCACCCAATGAGATAACCGGGTCACCGGACTGTTACGTCCTCTGTGTCCAAACTAAGGACTAGGTCCTTCTCGGGTGTATGACATCTCGTTGATTCGGGGACGAGATGTTAACGACTTAGATACGAGACCTTGGACCTTCGACGTTGATGACTCGGGTACACGGTGTCGATGTCTTCGGGGACACGGGATCTCGGTCACGAGTTGTTATTCTCTTCAGTACCGTTACTCTGCGGGTGTATGGAAGCGATCTCTCATCGAGCGTGAGTGGTGTTGATCTCTTTTCGGGGACGTAGTTGCTTCTGTATCGTCTCGGTTTTTATTTATTTATTTGAATTAAAAAAAAAATTTAAAAGTTCCTTTTTTCTTAATGTTCCATTGTTTTAGTATAATTACAGTGAAAAAGTTTATGATAAAAACTTAAAGTGTTCACCAAAATCTCTCCGGGTTTCTCAACCTGTACTGACTCACTAATTGTAAACTTTCCGAATTCGGTAAACGGACAACTATTAAATATAAAGTGGTCAAAGGTTTTCCCTATACAGTACAGTGTCATTCGATTTGGTCACTCAAACTAATCACTACTCTTAAAATCTACACTAAAATGAGTAATCAAAATCATCCTAGAGGAACCTATCTAAACGATCCTTAGACTAAGTTCGGATGTTCTCTCGGTAAACAACCTTTTATTCACAGAGTCACTCAAAGTTTTGTATAGGATGAGTCTAAAAGGGTCAACTAATAGAGACCTGGGATTTACTTTCCAGATGTAAGACAAACTTTTAAACGACGAAGATTCAAAGTCATAAAAACATAGTTATAATAACCCCACCCAATACTTGTTAGTCTACGTAGATAAATTTTACATTTAAAACTACTTAAAACTGTCTGCAAATGGAGACACTTTGGTAGTGGAGTTAGTTCTATATCTTGTTAAAATTGTGGGGGTTTTCAAGGAGTATGGTGAAAAGTAAGGTGGGGATGAGACAACGACTAGGGTTCCGGTGTGACTAGACGGAAGACAGTATTGTCTAATCAATCGTAAAAGATCTCAAAATATAATTATCTTAGTATGGATACATAAGAAAACACAGACTGAATTTAGTCGTATTAATAAAACTCTAAATACGAACAACAATGTACAAGGTCAATAAGTAAGTAGAAATAACTACTCAATCATGATGGTAACTAATAAGTAGATGAATAATATCCATAAACCTAACAAAGGTCAACATCCGTGAGACTTATTTCGACGAAACCTGTACGTACATTTTCACGAAACACATATAGAACTAAAAAGACCCTATTTATAGTAAGTACCTTACACTTATCCTATATACTATCCACATACAAGTTAAAAAATTTCATTAACGACTGGTCAAAAGATTTGATAACATTATAGGTAAGAATGTACCTGTAATGTTATCAAAGTAAGTCAGGTGTAGGAACGATTAAACACTATAAAAAGAAAAGAAACATATCTTAATCTGAAGATTTTCCAAATATCACCATAGTCGAGTCAAGTCAAGTCAAGTCAAGTCAGGGAGTCAGCACGGGGTGAGAAACACTAGGGTACTTGACGTCGTGTGGTCAGGAGGGACAGGTAGTGGTTGTGGGTCTCAGGTGGGTTCGGGTACAGATAACTGAACCACTACGGTAGGTTGGTGGAGTAGAAGACAACAGGGGAAGAGGAGGACGGGAGTTAGAAAGGGTCGTAGTCCCAGAAAAGTTTACTCAGTCGAGAAGTATAGTCCACCGGTTTTATAACCTCAAAGTCGAAGTTGTAGTCAGGAAGGTTACTTGTGGGTCCTGACTAGAGGAAATCCTACCTGACCAACCTAGAGGAATGTCAGGTTCCCTGAGAGTTCTCAGAAGAGGTTGTGGTGTCAAGTTTTCGTAGTTAAGAAGCAACGAGTCGAAAGAAGTGTCAGGTATAGAGTATAAGTATGTACTGGTGACCTTTTTGGTATCGGAACTGATCTGCCTGAAAAGAACCGTTTCATTACAGAGACGAAAAAATTATACGACAGATCCAACCAGTATTGAAAGGAAGGTTCCACATTCGCAGAAAATTAAAGTCCGACGTCAGTGGTAGACGTCACTAAAACCTCTGGTCTTTTTATTTCAGTCGGTGACAAAGGTGACAAAGGGGTAGATTAAGGGTACTTCACTACCCCGGTCTACGGTACTAGAATCAAAAGACTTACAACTCGAAATTCGGTTGAAAAGGTGAGAAGAGAAAGTAAAAGTAGTTCTCCGAGAAAACAAGAAGAAGCGAAAGACGGTATTCCCACCACAGTAGACGTATAGACTCCAATAACTATAAAGAGAGTCGTTAGAACTAAGGTCGAACACGAAGGAGGTCGGGTCGTAAAGAGTACTACAGGAGACGTATATTCAATTTGTTCGTCCCACTGTTATATGTCCGAACTGCATAAGGAAAAGGATAAAGCTTGGTCACCATATAACAAGAGAATTAGACGTAAACAGACTACAGTACATAGACAAGTATACGAATGACCGATGAATACATAAAACACTTCACAGACAAATTTGTAAAACAAGTACAAAATAACAAAAACGGAACACTAATAAATTAACACTCAGTCAAATATAAGATTACATTCAGTAAAGAGTCTTTTTACATTACTTTTGTAATAGAGGGTAAAACGTAGTTCAAAAAGGAACCATAGAAAACTTCTAGTTGTAAAAATTTGAAAATTTCCCATCTTAAATAGTTAAGAAATAAAATTGTAAACACGAAAAGTAAACATAGAAATTCTTCGGGTTGGATTTACAGTGTCTCTAAAAGAGGATAGAAAAGAAGATCTCATTTTGACAAGTTATCTTGAAAGGCTAACTACCTTTATAAGGTATCGACGGGACAGGTTGTACCCTTGGTGATCGATTAAAACCGATGGTTCGTGAAGTCTGTACTAATCACTCCGCCTTCTTGAATAAAAAATTAAAATGAAATAAAAATTGTAATTTATATTTAACTCTATATACTAACAGACAACATAATTTGTGACAGTAATATCTCCAAAATATCTAAATTGAAAATATAAATCTACGGACTTGGTGTGTAATTAATACCATATAACATACTTCACTTCTAGATACCAGTAATGAAAGGTAACCTTGTAGATAAAAAGGATCGTGGTAAACACTTTTCTGAAAGGGAAGAGACAACTTTATCAAACCGTGAAAGTAACTTTTAATTAACTGGTATATAAATATTTAGTTAAAGACCTAAGAAATAATACAAGACTTAAGACAGAATATACCTAGACGGATTTTCGATCCCCACAGTAATGACCTAATAAACCATTCTACTATAAATTAGAAGACTTTCACTTTCAGTGAGTCAGAACAACGGTTGAGAAACGGTGGGGTACCTGAAACGTTTCAGGTACCTTAAGAGGTCCGGTCTTACGACCTCACCCGTCGGAAAGGGAAGAGGTCCCCAGGAAGGGTTGGGTCCCTAACTTGGGTCCAGAGGGTGTAAGATCCGCCTAAGAAATGGTTGACTCTGTATTCCTTACGGGTTCTTATGACCTGACCCATGGGACAGGGAAGAGGTCGTCTAGATGGACTGGGTCCTTAGTTTGACCCCAGAGGACGTAACGGTCGTAAAAGAAATTGTTGACTCGATAGTCCCTTCGGGAAATTATTACGTCCTTTGACGTTTTAGTAAAAGGTTTTACCGTCATTGAAACACGTAAGGGTGGTTGTTACTTACTCTAGAGAATAATGGGGTATAAGGAAGTCGTAATCTATAATATTCAAAAAATGTTAAAATCAGTAAGATCCCTCATACATCATCATAGAGTAGTAAAATTAAATTTAAAAGATTACAGTATAATACAACTCGTAAAAAGTATACAAATAAACGTTGGGATATAAATCTTTATGGATAAGTGTAGAAAAGGGGTAAAAAATTTCACTCAATGAACAAAAGAATAACAACTCAAAATTCACAAGAAAAGTATAAATCCGATATTCAAGAAATAGTCTATATGTAACAAGTTTATAAAAAGGGTCAGAAAAAATTTAGTAATAGAATACCACAGAAAAATTCTTGTGTATAAAAATTTAAAAGTACTTCACGTGACTAGTCAAAAAGGAAAGTACTCAGTATGTAAAAAAATTTAGATTTTTCGGAAAATACCAAGTTCTACCGTCTCATCTTCCCGTACGCGAGCACAGGACACTCTCGTGCTTTTAGTGTTGGTCGATAACGTGTTGGTAGCCGTTCTTCTACGTCTTTGAATGTTTGTTTGTTTGTTTGTTTGTTTATATGGGGTGTAGGTGTCAGTTTCCTGTTCGGTGTTGTTCTACTATCCTCCTCACGTTAGTACTATTTTAGTTTAGGGTATGACCGGTCCACCTATTGGGTGTTTGACTCCTTATTATTATGGTTTCTTCAAGAGGGTGACAACACTTACAAGACGTGGGGTGTAGTCCGAAGGGTCGGACCCCTAGGTCGTTTCCCAGATCCCTGGGTCCCTTATTCTGAAACTTCCGGTCGTCCTAAACTAACGTCCTGAAGTTTTCCTGACCCCCTTTATCTCTGGGGTTAGAACACTTGTTTTAGAATGTACGTGGTCCTGGGTCCCCTTTCCTCGGTACTGGGTGTCCTTTGACTTGGTCTGGATGCACAATCACAACTTCCCAGAGGACCCCTCCGTACACAGTCGTCACCGAGTGACGTTCCTACCTCCGGGACCATCGTCGTCAGGACTCTCTGAGGGGAACCTTACTCGGGAGATGACACCAGTTATTAGGGAATCTTCTTTACCTCATCGGTAGTCTCAGTTGTTTTCTCAGGTTTTACGTCATGAACCTACGTTAGAGTTTTCACTGTCTTACTAGAGATAAGCAAAGGTTCCGTTTGGTAAGCTATAGTGTCATTAGTTTCAGATACGGAGTTGGTCTTTACGACTTCTTCGATTTCAACTTGCCAAGTAACTTCTGGATGTTCTGTAAGATCTTGATTGTTGGTTTTTCTACAGAAAAAGTAATATCCTCTGACCTTACGTTTTCATCCTTCAGTTCTTTGTGGACCTCATTGTTCGTTGAAACGGGAACCTTATGTCTTACTTCGTCCTGTTTCCGATTATCTCCAAACGGTTCTCTTGAAAGACCAGTATCGTTAGTGGTAGAAGGTTGTTGTGTTCTCTTCTGAGATGTGTACCTGTAGTGGTCTACAAGTTATGGCTTTAGTCTAACTAATATAAGAAACGTCGGTTTCTACCTCTTCGAGATATCTCAGTTGTTTTTGTTCTGGTCCTCGACTGACACCGAGTCTAGTACTTAAGGAATAACGTTTTAAGTCTGAATTTAACTTCTTTCACCCCTTTTGGTGATCTGGTAAGTCAAGTGAGAGAGTCAGTACAGGTTGAGAAACGTTGGAGTACTTAGTGTCGTGCGGTCCGAAGGGACAGGTAGTGGTTGAGGGTCTCAAGCGAGTTTGAGTACAGGTAGCGCAAACACTTCGTTAAGTCGGTAGAGTAGGAGACAGCAGGGGTAGAGGAGGACGGGAGTTAGAAAGGGTCGTAGTCCCAAAAATGGTTACTCAGTCGAGAAGTATACTCCACCGGTTTCATAACTTCAAAGTCGGAGTTGTAGTTAGAAAGGTTCTGACTGGAGGAAAGCCTACCTAACCAACCTAGAGGAACTTCAGGTTCCCTGAGAGTTCTCAGAAGAGGTTGTGGTGTCAAGTTTTCGTAGTTAAGAAACCACGAGTCGAACGAAGTGTCAGGCTGGGAGTGTAGGTATGTACTAGTGATCTTTTTGGAGTTATACGATAGTTCCAACCAGTATTGAAAGGAAGGTTCCTCATTCGTAGAAAATTAAAGTACCGATGTTAGTGGTAGACGTCACTAAAACCTCGGCGGGGGGTTTTTATTTCAGACTGTGACAAAGGTGACAAAGGGGTAGATAAAGGGTACCTCACTACCCCGGTCTACGGTACTAGAAGTAAAAGACTTACAACTCGAAATTCGGTTGAAAAAGTGAGAGGAGAAAGTGAAAGTAGTTCTCCGAAAAATCAAGGAGACGTGAAAGACGGTAGTCCCACCACAGTAGACGTATAGACTCCAATAACTATAAAGAGGACCGTTAGAACTAAGGTCGAACACAAAGAAGGTCAGGTCGTAAAGAGTACTACATGAGACGTACATTCAATTTATTCGTCCCACTGTTATATGTCGGAACTGCATGAGGAAAAGGATAAACCTTGGTCAGACAACAAGGTACGGGTCAAGATTGACAACGAAGGACTGGACGTATATCCAAAGAGTTCTCCGTCCAGTGCACAGACGATAAGGATAGAGAAAGTCTTAAAAGGTATCAAATAACACTAGGTATGTCAGTTTCCGAAATACTGGATTTAGTTTAGGGATTACTATTATGTCACCTTCACTCTTTATCCAAATTCCCTGATCTACATTGTCTCACGGACTCCTTGATACCTACCTCCAAGTACTGTAACATGTTCTCTGTCCCTAGTTCTTGTAGGGGTTCTTTTTCTTTACGTTTTTTCGTTTTACCGACAGACACCTCCTGAATGTTTATCGACACTTTTCTTCTCCTCAGTTTTTGTTTCCTCTTTTCCTTTCTATATGGGTAAGTTTAAGTCTACCCAAGGTTTCTTATCGCTCCTCTCTATTCTGTCGGAAGGAGTTACTAGTCACGTTTCTTTATCTCCTTTTGTTGTCTTACCTTTTCTGATCTCTATAGAAGTTCTTTTAATTTCTATGATTCCCTTATGAAGTATGTTTCTACCCGAGTTATTTCCTATCTTTACCATACCTGGATTGTCTTCGTCTTCTATGATTCTTCTCCACCGTTCTTGTGTGTCTTCTTGACATGTTTTTTCTAGAAGTACTGGGTCTATCAGTGCTACCACACTAGTGAGTGGATCTCGGTCTGTAGGACTTTACACTTCAGTTCAACCGAAATCCTTGGTAGAGAGACTTGTTTCGATCACCTCCACTACCTTAAGGTCAACTCGATAAAGTTTAGGATTTTCTACTACGACACTTTCACGACGTGAGTTATACAGTCGTTTAAACCTTTTGAATCGTCACCGGTGTCCTGATCTTTTACAGTCAAAAGTAAGGTTAGGGTTTCTTTCCCTTACGGTTTCTTACCAGTTTGATGATGTGTTTCATGAGTAGAGTGTACGATGGTTTCATTACGAGTTTTAAGAGGTTCGGTCTGAAGTTGTCATACACTTGGTACTTGAAGGTCTACAACTTCGACCTAAATCTTTTCCGTCTCCTTGGTCTCTAGTTTAACGGTTGTAGGTAACCGAGTAGTTTTTTCTTTCTCTCAAGGTCTTTTTGTAGATGAAGACGAAATAACTGATACGATTTCGTAAACAGACACATAGTGTTATTTGACACCTTTTAAGACTTTCTCTACCCTTATAGTCTGGTGCACTGTATGGGGAACTTTTTGGACATACGTCCAATCCTTCGTTGTCAATCTTGACCTGTACCTTCTTACCTGACCAAGATTTATCCTTTTCCTCATGCAGTTCCGACATATAACAGTGGGACGAATAAATTGAATATACGTCTCATGTAGTACTCGTTACGACCCGACCTACTTCGTGGTCTACCTTAGTTATAACGACCCTCTTTATAGTTATTGGAGTCTATACGTCTACTGTGGTGGGAATACCGTATTTAATATTTTCTTAATTTCTCGGAGAACTACTTTCACTTTCTCCTCTCACTTTTTCAACCGAATTTCGAGTTGTAAGTCTTTTGATTCAATAACCGTAGGTCAGGGTAGTGAAGTACCATTTATCTACCTCTTTGTCACCTTTGTCACTGTCTGAAAAGGAAAAACCCCGAGGTTTTAGTGACTTCTACCACTGACGTCGATACTATAATTTTCTACGAATGTGGAACCCTCTTTTCAATACTGGTTGGATCTGTCGTATAATTTTTCGTCTCTACAATGAAACGGTTGTTTCCTAACAGATCAGTTCCGATACCACGAAGGTAATCAGTACATACCTACTCTTTCAACTTGATATGTCTTTCGACTCGTGACTTCTTTACTACAAAAACTTAATACCATAGCCTCTTCGGAGAAGTCTCAGGGAACCTGACGTACCTCTAGGTGGGTCAGTTAGGACTTCCTTTAGTCAGGACTTATAAGTAACCTTTTTGACTATAACTTCGACTTTAAGGTTATGAAACCGGCGGACTACACTTCTCGACTGAGTAACCTCTTCAGGGACTACGACCGTTTCTAACTTCTACTCTCCTCTTCCCCTACTGTCTACTACTCCACAAACCTACCGTAGTGGTTGAGTTACCTGTACTTAAACTCACTTGAGGTCCTCAACGACCATCTGTCCCTCCTGACTCTCTGACTTGACTTGACTGTCGGACATCTTACCCAACGGAGTCCATTTTGTCGATAGTACCTACCTTGTGTTGGGAAGGGTAGTCGTCTATTAACCCAGTGGTAAAATGAATCGTACCGGGACGGGTTGTTTTGTTATAGGACAAAAAGGGTGGTGGTCATTGAGGGTAGTCCCTCGGAGAATCGGAGTAGGTGGTCTCCCGTCCGTCGTCTTCGTTCTTCTTGATGTTAGGGTGTCGGTGGTGTAACTTTGATGTAGTGTCTTTCAATAAATTTTTTTAAGTGTATCCCAGTAGTAATGGTAGTAAGATTTAAGGTATATATATATATATATATATATATATATATATATACACACACACACACACACACACACACACACAATTATATGAGATAACCATAAAAACAAAGAGTGAACGAAATAAGACACTACGTACTTTGTACCGTGAGTTTCGGTCACGGGACCCTGTTGGGTCTCCCTACCCTTCCCCACCCTCCACCTTCTCCCTAAGCTTTACCCTCCTGTGTACATGTGGACACCGACTGTTACAGACCGTTTTTGGTGGTGTTATAACATTAAACGGAGGTTAATTTTATTTATTCAATTTTAAAAATTACGTCTATTAATACAGGGTCTACTTTCCTGTTCTATTTTAGGGTCCTTTTGTTGATTCAATTCACCTTTATTCGTTCGAAGGTCTTTTTCTTAAGTCTTATTGATATCACTTCTACTAGGTCCTAGAGTCTTTTTCTTACCTTTTCTAATTATTTACAAATGGTTTCTGAATGTTCTCGATTTCTTGTTTGTCTTTACTTATGATGTGATCTTCCTGAGTTTTCGTTTTATTAACTCTGTCTTTTTGTCTATTCACTGGACCTTCTGTCTTACCACCTTTAGTGTCGACGTTTTGTCTTATACCTGTTTTCTTACTTTTAATTACTTCTCTTGGATTCTCTGGAGACCCTGTTGTACTTGGGGTGGTTGTAAGTGTAACATCCCTAGGGTCTTCCTCTTCTTTCTCTCTTTCCTAGACTCTTTTATAAATTTCTCTATTATCGACTTTTGAAGGGATTGTACCCTTTTCTTTATCAATTTAGGTTCTTAGTGTCTTTCAGGGTTCGTCCTATTTGGGTTCCTTTTTGTCAAGCTCTATGTGTCATTAGTTTGACTACTTCTTTTAATTTCTGTTTCTATTTTATAATTTTCGTTGTTCCCTTTTCGTTGTTTATTATATGTTCCCTTGAGGGTATTCCAATAGTCGACTAAAGAACTGTCTTCGAGACATTCGGTCTTCCCTTACCATTATATGTAAATTTCACTACTTCCCTTCTTGGATATGTTCTTATAAGATGGGTCGTCGGGGAGAGTGTCTAAACTACCTCTTTAGTTTTCGAAAGGTCTGTTCGTTTTCAATTCTCTTAAGTCGTGATTGTTTGGTCAAAATGTTATTTACGACTTCCCTGAAGAGATCCGTCCTCTGTGTTCTCTTCTTTTTGTGGATTTATTTCGTTTGGGTTTTGTTAATTCTTTCACTATTATCCTAACATGTATGACTATACGTACTAACTCGAAGGGACCACCGAGTCTACCATTTCGTACACGGATGTTACGCCCTATGGACCCAAGTTAGGGACCCAGACCTTCTAGAGAACCTCTTCTTTTACCGTTGGGTGAGGTCATAAGAACGGACCTTTTAGTGTACCTACCTCCTCGGACCATCTGATGTCAGGTACTCCAGTGTTTCTCAGCCTGTGCTGATTCGTTGAAGTGAAGTGAAGTGTATAACTATTAATGGAATTTACATTTACCTACTTTACGTGGTTGGTTTTCAGTATCTGACGGGTCTACCTGCTTTTGTACATGTACATACGTGAAGGTGAATAGTGTAGTGAGATGAATTGGGGGTTTAACATACATTAATAAAATATAATAATCCAATTAGTACAAAAGTAATACCGAACCCTAACATTAATAGAAAATGAAAAACAGACTGACAACAGACACTTTTGACTATTTGTAGAAAATGATAACACTTTTTTTCGGTATCCGTTTGGTTTACTTATCCCCAAAGGGGGTGTGGTGGTTCGCCAAGAAATCGTAGCAGACCTACACGATGTTAATTTGAGTTAAGATTGTGTTTCCCAAGTCAGGATGTTCTTACAGGAGGACGAGGGACGGGAAGTATATACTTTACCTTCAGGTCCAATAGCGGACTCAAAGATAGGTTAACCGACATGTAGTCTCCGCGTTTGGGTCCTGTAAAAGGAGTCCAAACTGACTAAACGATCTCGTCAAATGTCTTGAGTCTTTGTAAACTGAATGATCTAGAGGTCAAACAATGTTTTTCTACTTTGAATCTTTGTCGGTCTACCATCTCTGCGTATCCCGTTTCCACCCTTCCTCGTTCCTCAAAGGTACGGAGAGATCCGTACAGTGAGTGACAGGGTCGTGAAGGTACACAAGTCGTTGGGTCTTCAAGAGGTTTGTGACAGGAAAACTCAAAATCACCTTTAAAGGGTACACTCGACAACCTCTGACCAAGTTTGGAGATCGGTGGAAAACCACCTTCTCCCCGTGTTCGTTAGTCATGGGTAGGGATCTACCCCAGGTTCTATGGAGTAATTGTACTTTTTCTGGAAAATCGTGAGGTTAATGAATCCTTTAAAATTTTTTCAAAATCCTCAATACACGGTCTTTATCTCTACTTTAGTTTTTTATATAAAAAATAATATTTAGTATTCAGTGTTAATAGACGATCTTTAAAATATAAAACGTAAAATGTAAATCCGAATATGAAGTAAAACTCAATTTAAAAACTATTCACCAGATATATATCTAAGTAAAAAACGTACACTCTCAACAATAAGGTAGTAGTAAATAATTTTTCTGGTAGAAAAGAGGTAACTTAACGTAAACGAGAAAACAATTTCAAACCAATAGATATGAACACACTCAGGTAAAGACCCGAAAGATAAAACAAGGTAACTAGATAAACAGATAAGAAAGTGGTTGTACTGTGAGTGAACTATTAACACCGAAATATCATTGCGAACTTTAACCTATCATAGTTAAAAGACTGAAATAAGTAGAAGTCAACACACAATCGATAGACGTAAAACACGGAAACGTATATTTGAACTATTGGACAAAAGTCATAGGTTTTTTAATTATCAACTCGAAAACAAGTTCAATTGTGACGTATAACCCTTCTTAGTTGTAATATTATTATGACTCAGAAGGATAGGTACTTGTACCTTATAAAGGAGGAAATAAATTAGGAAGATACTAAAGACAGTTATTCTAAATATAAAAAAGAGTATATCTACAACGTATATAAAACAATCTAAATAAGGATTTAGTAAAAACTCCACGATTAGTTTACCATAACAGAAAATTTAAAGTCTAAGGTTGATCAGTTGATCATATGTTGACTAAAACATATAGTCAGTACATAGGATGTTTGAACAATATTAATGAATAATGAAGACCTTCAAAAATAACAACTAAGAAACCCTAAAAGACATGTTAATACAGTAGACGTCTGTCATAGTAAAAAAGTAAGGGAGAGACATATAAAAAATAAGGAAAAAGAAAAGAACAATGTGATCAATCCTCAAAGTCTTGTTACATCTTATCGACACTACTCTCCCGTGAAGGGACAGAACAAGGACTAGAATTACTTTTTGGTAAATCAAAAAGTGGTATTATATTATAATTAAAATCACCCTAAAAAAAAAAATCTAAACATTTTTAGTTGAACTTCTTCAAGGAGAGAAAGATTAAACGACTCTCAAAAATAGTACTTACTGAAAAAAAAAATTAGATCACTTTTCTAGTCCACTAAAAAGAAGATAACGGACCATAATACTACCTAATTTAATTAACTTTAAATTTACGACTTTTAAGAGGTTCGGTCCGAAGTCGTTATGTACTTGGTACTTGAGGGACTACAAGTTCGACCAAAATCTTTCCCGTCTCCTTGGTCTCTAGTTTAACGGTTGTAGGAGACCTAGTACCTTTTTCGTTCTCTCAAGGTCTTTTTGTAGAGAAAGACGAAATAACTGATACGGTTTCGGAAACTGACACACCTAGTGTTATTTGACACCTGTTAAGACTTTCTCTACCCTTATGGTCTGGTGGATTGGACGAAGAACTCTTTAGACATATGTCCAGTCCTTCGTTGTCAATCTTGACGTGTACCTTGTTGTCTGACCAAGGGTTATCCTTTTCCTCATCCAGTTCCGACATATAACAGTGGGACGAATAAATTGAAGATACGTCTCATGTAGTACTCTTTACGACCTGACCTTCTTTGTGTTCGACCTTAGTTCTAACGGCCCTCTTTATAGTTATTACAGTCTATACGTCTACTGTGGTGGGAATACCGT